>CM067376.1:129527216-129534716 GCA_034510155.1 Eucriotettix oculatus | reverse complement strand
CATTTTCCCTAACATGTCTTTATATTTACCCTCCAAATCGAAATAGGCTGGTATTAAAAGAAAAGAGAACACGAATGAGTTATAGCCACAAAGATGTGTTGAAGATTTGTTTACGTGTAATGAGCGGGTCACTATCGTAATTGGAGTCAATAGCGATTGTTAGACAATACTTATCTGGCGCCGTATTTTGAAAGTCCATCGGTAATTTTTGAATCGGGTAATACAGATTGACCAGATGGAAAATTATGGGTCCATTCAAAGTGTATTTATTTTCAACTTTTATTTATACGGATGCTATTAAAAAGTTATTCAATTAACATACATTTTTTAAATAAATTATTGAACAAATTAAATATAACTCTTCCCTAATTACTAAGGATAAATTAGATAAATTAGACGGCCACGTTTTGATACACGAGGATCTAGTAAAATTAGCATTAGAGGGAAGTGTGAGGCAGAGGATGGAATCCACTAGGCAGATTAGGGAGAAAGTGGGATATGGTAGGTATGTGGAAATGAAAAGGCTTGCGCAGAATAGTTTAGAAGGGAGGCTTGCATCAGACAGTTTTAGGACTGAATACTAGAACAGCAATATTTCCTTTATTTACCAATTACCACACAATACGTAATTACATTCAGCAGGACCCAATGGGAGAAGAGATAAAATATGAATGTACAAGATGTTGCAGGGGACAGGGGTGTCAAGGAGGGAAGTGACAGTCTTCCTGGATGAAACACTCCACTGAAGACAAGATTAGACACATGAGACGTCAAGTTTGTAACAGGTGCAACATCCTAAAAATATTTCTACATAGCTGATAATTCATTTAAATATGTCTAATTCTTTTGATATGAATGCTAGGAAAATCTTTTAGTGAGCCAGAACGTGGGCACGCCTCCGCTTCGACGAGCCTGACATTTGGACGCATCGAGGTGCGAAGGTTAACCCTTTACAAATGTCAACGACCGTTGCCAAAGGTGGACTACAGCTTGTTGGAAACATTATGCACACTGATTAGCCAGACTTGAAAATATCTATTAGACCATTTGAGAATTGATGAAAAGAACAATTGACAATACATTCGCATATTTGAAGAGTTCACTTAATTTCCAATTATTGATGAAGCCAATTCAAATCGTAATAATAATTGTAATTAGTAATCTATCTATTCGGGAGATTATTTTGATCCATACTAAGAAACATAACCGAAAGGCAATTTACGTCGCCGAAACCCCATACTGGTATGACCTGAAGCGACGACCTCTTTCCATACTGATGAAAGTTCTTTGAATGTCTGCGAGTATGAAAGTTAAATTAAATTCCGATTGTGAACTATGAACTTCAACATTCCACAGTGCGTGGAGGCGTCAAAGTCGAGGAGGAATACAAGAGGAATAATATTCTACAAATTTGTATAACAATATAAAAGACACTAACCATATGTGGTATTAACATTACCATTAGGAACTAGGGTAATTTTTACCAACGTACTTTGTGATAGTTTGAGAGAGGAGACAATGAATTTTGTTTTACATCGTACTTGAAGGGGAAATTCATAATCGGTAGATTAAATTAAAAAAATTGAAAGAGGAAAACTTTTCATTATTTTATACGTCATTGTGTGCTGTACTTATTCATTCTCATTTCATCGACTTCTGTACAAAACAATTATGATTATAATATTAATGCAGCTTTCTTTCATAGTAAATTACATTCGTTCATATTTCGGAATTGATCATTGCATTGTAATGAGCATCATCTTATAACCCGTACCTTCTCTCAATCATTTGGATTAATGCAAAATATTTACGTTTTTTAGCGTTTAATAGTTACTCCCATACAGTTATAGGTTGTGCTCATCTACCACGTAATTATATTCGCAGAGTTCGAACTAAAAACATATTTCCTGATACGATGGTTGTCTGATTACGTTTAACCACAGCCGCACACTAATTCTTGATAAGGAAAAAAAGATTCGTTTTCTGCTAAGCCCGATTGTCTATCTAACCCACATAAAATTGGTGTCTTCTCATAGTAGATTGCAAAAGTATTTCTAATCTCCGCTCTACTGAATTCATAAAAAATAATAAGCCATATAATAAATTGTTTTACATCACACATGACACTACATCGTTTTTTCAAATCCGGAACAATTTTTTTTACAGAAGTAATTATCGGGTTTCCACCCGGGTTAACCAGAAGTTACTGCGCGACGTTTCGACGAACATGTGCACTGTCGTCATCTTCTAGGCGAAGTGTGTCGGTATACCACCACGAGATATGGGTCCCGACACACTTCGCCTAGAAGATGACGACAGTGCACATGTTCGTCGAAACGTCGCGCAGTAACTTCTGTTTAACCCGGGTGGAAACCCGAGAATTACTTCTGCAACAGTTACACCGGGAAAACCTTCGTTCAGTTATTTTTTTTTACAAACTGACAAAATCCAGATGAAATCTTCATGGTTAACCAATCGGGTCAGGTATTTAAAAGAACACAACGTTTCTGTGGCCATCTTCTGCCTGAAGACGGCGGCAGAAGATGGCCGCAGAAACGTTGAGTTCTTTTAAATACCTGACCCGATTGGTTAACCGTGAAGATTTCATCCGAATTATTCACCGGGAAAGTCTACGTTCATTAATGACAAAATCCAAATTGTATTAACATGTAGTTGCGAATAACTGACAGTTAAACTAAAGACGCTATGAACTAGTGCATTATCCTACTATTCTGACTCGTGCTTATTAGTGCCCAAGAAGTTATAAATTTTGGTTTAATGTATTAACAGGCGAGTATAAACCGCTACAAATTGACGGAAAGGGGAATTTCCTCAGTTTTTATGAGATTTATGCTGCTCCAATGGTTCTACAAATTTGGTGGTATTCAGTGGATGCTGGTGCTCATGTGCTACAGCGCATTACTTAATTTAGGAGGAATTATTTATTACATAATTTAGAGAAACTTTAAAATAACAGAATTTTGTTTGAATTTCTGCTTTAGTTTCGAATACTTTAAAGTGGCCATCTTCCAGAGCGCTTCCTCCCACATACATTTGGGCAACATTTTTTACAGAACGAGAATCCTGTCTGTAATGAGAGAGCGCATGCAGAGTATTTCCTTTTCAACATTCTGTCGTCAAAAAATTAAAAATTGTATGAGGTACAAAGAAAACAGCGCCGGACAGAGCGTGCTGACAGAGGCGGCCTCAGCAGACTTTAGATCTAAATGTTTTTTTTCGAATTACTAAAATGATTACAGTTTGTGGACTTCTTGTGGTATATTTGAATTAATCAAAGAAAAAAGATTTAACGGGTGGCATTTCGAAATCACAATTCTGAGGAAATTACCGCACGATCCTACATGAAATATTGCCCTTCTTCATAAAATTAACTTGATGTATTTTAAATGTGGAAGAATTAAATGCTTTCGTGTTAGTAATTTGCCCATTTTTACAATTTTAATAATTCTTCCCTATTGCATGTTAGGTAGACGAAATTAGAAATGTTGCATATTACAGGTCGTGTAGTATTATCAACACTGTAAATGTTGTACCATTATTAATATCTTACATAAGGGTAATTATCCTCGTATAAATTGTTTCTTGGGTGGTGTAACACACAACTTCAAATACTCTCGACCCGCTACTGGTGGTATCCCATCTTCTTAATCCAGTGATTTAGTTTTATGACAATACTTCAAGTTTAATAATACGCTTGCTGATTGGTTTTTAACTAGAAAAAAAAGAGGAACTAAATGAAGCAACAAAGGCAGGCAAACAAAAAAAACTGGGTAACGAAATGTTTGCACCAACTGGTTTTGATAGAACCAAATGATACATAGAATCCAGATTCGTCAAGATCAACTGAAATTTAATGTATGAACGTATTTTTAATTTTTCTTACATTTACTAACACTAGAGACAAACGTACATGCATTGTCCATCAGAAATTTAACTCTCTCCTGTTTGTTTCATCTTTCTTTTCCTCTTGCCTATTAAGCTTATATTGGGAAGCTACTGAGAGAGCGTAATCATAAACCTGCATCATTTGAGAAATAAATTTTCAGTGACCGTTAAATTGAAATTCATATTGGAGTAAAAGAAAATGTATTTTTTTTAAAAAAAATGCGTAGGCCATTTACTGCGAAATTCAATTAAGTGGGCAGCTGGCTGGCACCATTTAATATACCTCGGGACAAAATGTCATTAATACTCGGGAACAGAACTGAGGTGCTCGGATTTATTACCATGCCCTCAGTTCATTGGTGGAGAAAGCATAAAGCAGCAGGTCAGGGCTACAAGGGAACAAAAGAAAGGCAGCACTCCAATCAGACATAAAGAAGGAACAGGATTTCAAGACCGGACACACTATTTATTTCTAATTAAATACTGCATTTTCAACCTTTGTCTGAGGGAGGACCAGCAAATATTCACGTTCTTCGTCTGAAAATATTCAAGTGTGTATTATAATCGCAATTTCTGTGGTTATTTAGGGAACTAGTTTCACTTTAAGATTAATTTACATGCGTAAACTATACTCAAAATTTTACGTATTATTCACAGATGAGTAAAAGCACTAATACGACAGTTGAAAATCGCTCAGATTTGTACGGAGAAGAAACTACATTACGTTGAAACAACTGTTAACTTTCAACATAACGTCATTGTACTGCCCACATATTACTCAAGTTGATTGTAGGATCCAATGATAGCGGAATATACTTTCATTTGGATCATCTTCTCCAACTGGTAAGAGCTGTCGGCCTGGGAAATGCGAGGCCACGGAGAACGTTCATACACTAATCACAATTTGCTCGTCAAGTAAATGTAGAATCAAAATCAGTAAGCGAAAAGTTGCGTTCTCTTGAAAGGAAAAAATGCTAGAAGGATCTGTGCTTTCAAAATTAGGTAGTACGGTAACTGTCTTAATGAAATCCTCCACGTGGCAATGGATGAATGAATACCTCAGGTGCTCGAAATTGAACGAGTTGGAAACTTCTCTCATTTTCCCATCTGTTGTTTCCACTTTATATTTAGGGAGTGGTATTACACTTTATCGTACTTGTGTAATGTTGACCCATTGTTCTTCACTCTTTTATAAATGAGCTCCTCTTATTTGGGTATCCCCCTTATTTCAATAGCTTTGATTATTATTGTTTCCATTAGATAGTTTATAATATTTTATATATTTATATGTTCATTCTCGATTTTATCCTTGCATTTGTTTAATCCATTATGAACAATTTTTTTCCATGGTTGTATGTATTATTAACTTTAGTGTAGAAGGCCAACCACTGCATCAATTTGGTGCATAACAAGCACGTCCTGAACAAATAATATTTTGTGGAGACTTGAGGAGTCATAGCACTCAAAACTCATCATTGAGTTGCCTTATTGCCTACAAATCGTTTCACTAGCGTGGATAAATTTATTCAATCTGAAGTTCAAAATGCTTGTAATCAAAACGCACTGCGAGCAGAATTAATAGTTCATAATGCCATTGTAATGTGCGGTCATTGTAATGTAACCCAGTGGATGTTTGCGTAGTTGGGTAAGAAATTGGCAGAGCGACAAGTTTCTTCCAGGAAACCGTAAATTCTGCAAATAGCTTTAGACAGTAAGGATGCGCAAGAAGATTGTTACGACTGAGAAATAGCTTCTGTGTTCCAGATAATTGAAAGAAGTTTAAGACAAATGTACCTCAAAGACGGAAATAATTACGAATATATTGTTTTACGTCTGTATGAGGAAAATAAATGAATATTTTATTATTGACCGTTAACAAATTTATCGTAATTTCATAAAAAATCAATAGTAATAAATTATTTTCTGTTATTTCATTAAATTCATAGAGATCCTCACTGAACCTCTAGAAAGTTTTATACTGTAAGATACGTATATTAGATTCCTCAGCTTCTCGTCTATGAACGCTTCAAAGATTCTAACATTTGCCTGGTTGTTAATTTCTATTAGATTTAGTCTCTTCGTTTTATATTCGTTTCAGTCCATTATTAAAGACTTCATTCTTCGTTTTTGGTTTTAAAATTAGTATTTTGATATGTATTGATGGGTGAATTAATTTATGATGTTTAATAATTACAATATAAAAAGATATTACTTATTGAGTCCAACGTTACTGGAAAACAATCTGAAATGTATTAATGGGGATTTTATTAATTTAAGTTATGATATAAGTGGATTAAATAACCTTCTCTCAGCGACTAGCAATTTAATTTCAATCCACTCTTTTCGGCCTCTCTTACATCTTCTGGCCTCTCCGTCTCAAAATACCTTCCCACGAAAGCTCGGTGGGATCTTTAGCCGACCTCCTTAAATTCAGACCACCAATGGGCTGCAATTCTCAAGAACCACGATGGCCTGCCCTTAAACAACTACAACCAATAGGAAATTTTAACTGCAGAGCGTAAGACATCCCATGTGTTTCGCATCTCTCCGTGACCTTCTGAGATTCCGAACTATCCTCTGACTTCCAGAAGCAGACCCTTCCAAATTATTTACGGGCAATCCCGTTTCGTGCATGGATTTTCTTTTCTATTCGGCCGAAATGATCATCCTTTTGTCCTAAAGAATGCGAGGGCCACACGCAGCCAGGAAATGCGTTGCATGAATTAAAGTTCATTTCGCCTATCTTAACACATTACAATTTACTCCCATACTACGTTAGACTGTATGAATAGTTTTAGAAGCAAAATCACATTGCTAATTTGTTGTTAGAGATTAGCTCCTTACATCTGGTATTTGCCCAATACGGTGGCGCGATGTTCTATTTAGTAATTTCGTTTAGAGTATATTATATTAAATGTTTGCTAGTTTACGTGCTTTGTTTCCTGAAGATTCTAGGGTAAGTCTGGTCAGTCGGTATCTCACATCCAAAATGTGTCATGTAAATTGTTATTCTGGCAGTTTGCTGGAACACAAGTCTTCCATGTAGACTATACACGGTATAGTTTTATTTGCATGATTAAATAATGACACTTTAGTCACAAAATTTATTGATACAATTGATACAATTAATTCTATTCAGTATCACGAAACTTTTCAGTCAATTATATTAGGGCAAATGTTTGCAATTTGTTACATGAAACGCGTTTCATTAAACAACACAATTCACATTACCCCTTCCATGATAATAGTAAATTATGCTATATTTCTATCCTGATGCCTAGATCTTGCAGTTTTCTTTTACTAAAATAATTGTCTAAAAAATTTTAAAAAATAAAAATGATTGAAGACGGATTTGCAGATCAATTATGTAGTAGTCAAGTATGGTTAGAAATTATGCCCTAAACCTACTAAATTCAGGTCAATCATCAGAACACAGATCCGCGAACACGTTTCTTTCCAGTGTGCATGTCTCTGCGTCATATTATATGTCGGTTTCATGAACCATGTTTTCTCAGTATGCACCGCCATAAATTCGATGGTAACCTGATAACCGCACGAATAAAAATTAGTTTACTGTTATTTATGATTTCTGAT
>CM067376.1:129379969-129527116 GCA_034510155.1 Eucriotettix oculatus | reverse complement strand
TATCTTTAATTACATTCCCGCCTTATTATTTACGTGAACCCGAGCAACGTCGGGTACTTGAGCAAGTAAATTACTATTTTCAGACATTTTCTTTAAGTTTGTTGCTGCCGTGTCTACAGGACAATCAAATACGAAAGCAATGGCCTTAGGCGCCTGTCCGTGGCAGAGGAAATGAAACACGACTTCCTGCCACCTCTCTCTGTGTCAACAGACCTCCCCCGCACTGTTTATCTCTGTGTACATGCACACGCGCGCACACACACAGGAGAGAATTAGCCTCTCATCTGGCACAACATACGTGGCGCAACAAGGTGAGCGAACCCCAAGGTCTATTAGCGTCAAGTGAAGATGAGGTTTGTTCAAGTTCATGGGAAAAAGGAGGAAACCAGATGGTTTCAAATATCGATCATTCTTACGGAATACTTGATGCCCGCAGACCACATCCTCATTAATCCTCCAAAAATCAGTTCACTGCTTGTCAATACTCACACCCACGTCGCGTGCCCCTAAGATACATTAAACCTAACCCGATCGGCTGAAGTAGGTTAATCAAACGGACTAACCTACCCTCACGCAACCATGTTAATTATATAACCTCTTATTTTCATGATTTTTTATATTGTATATACTGTATCGATATAGGCCTAGCTGATAATCTGTATGATAATAGTTTTTATATACAATAATAATAAATTACAATGAATGTTGACATTGGTTCTTTACCACGAATCTCTGTGTTTCACTTCTGTTAAATATTTCAAAATAGTTCACTGACCATCTTTCAGTCTCAAACATGTGAACGATTCTCATACTAAATTATGTGATTTGTTTGTACCTCAGCGCAAAAAAACTACACACAACAAGTTAAAACTAAGGTAGTGGTTAAAAGTATTATATTCTTGCGGGCAAAAGTTAAAATTCAGAGTTTTCATCAGTAGTTTTATTAAACAAATAGAAATTTTAATATTTTAATGTATAATAAATATAATTAAATACATACTTATTACAATTCTGTTCTTATTGTGGTATTCAGTTCTAAGACTGGTCTGATGCAACCCTCCATGCTAAACTATCTCGCGCAAGCCCTTCCATTTCCACATAAGTACCACATCCTCCCCAATCTATTTACCCATCCTTGACCTCCCTCTTCTGTTCTTACCCCACACTCTTCCCATTATTGCTAATTTTACAAGACCGTCTTGTCTTAAAACGTGGCTTATTAATCTATCCCTTCTCTTGGTCAACGTTCTCCATACTTTTCGCTCGTCCACTTTCTGCTTAGAAATTATAATATATAATAGTAGTTATAATATATGGACGGTTTATCTTTCATAACACAGGAAGGGACAAAAGGAAGGACGCAGAAGGGACAGCAAGAAAGTCAATGATATATAGCGTCGCAGAGTTGTAGTCTAAGGATCCTACCCGGCATTCCCCCAAAAGTGATGCAGGAACCTATAAAATGATTATCGGGCAGGTCGGACGCTTGGCGTCTTTCCCATCTCTCAGATTAAGGAATCCAACTTCAAAAGAAGAAAGACTAAGGCTATTTTTCGGGAGTGGGGGAGGGAGGTAACAGGCTATACTAGGATGATCCTGAAACAGGAATCTCCCCTTTAATAGCATAGGAAGGTAATTGAAAAAGTGGGGTGATGCAAGGTAGCCAAGGGTTGACTAGGACCATCGGGCTATAGTGAAAGGATCCTACACGGTGATTCGCCTAAAGAGATGAAGGGAAAATCCTAGAAAACCTACATCAGGTAGGTCGGGCTATTGGGTACTATTCCCACACCCATCCTATTGACGGGAGAGGAATTTGCTGTGGGTAACAGCATTCCTTTTGCCGTGTCTTCACCTGTTTTAGAATGCAGCAGGCTATTTTTTTGTTAATAGGCTACACATTTTTTGGGTAATAGGATACACGAGGATGGTCCTGAATCAGGCAACTCCCGAGACAATCAATAAAACAGGTACACACATTAAATAATATAATGTACGCAGAGAAACTGGCCATAAATATAATGGAAAGAAACGTCGTAAAACAAAAAGTTAACATGAAATAGTACGGGTAAATATGACAGAAATTAAGAATGCTATAAAATATTTTTGGAAGCTAACTTTATGGGCCGCGGATGAGCCAAAGAGGCAGTAGGATCTTCAACGATAGACAAGATAGAGAGAAAATGTTGGTAGGGTACAATTTACATAAATTTTCCAATATTTTGGAAACAAGGAAAAATCTGATAGGCATCTTCCCTGGAATGAATTTACTATCGAGTTGAAGTCTGTGGCTTACTGAAGTACTACAGTTCGCAGAAATTCGTCAACCGTTGCCAAGTTCACAAAAAAACGCGACACGCAAAAGGAAATGGCCATTAACCGCGGGAAATAGGGGGTGTGCGGAAGTGACGATCAAGCGTTCATGAACCGTATTGAAACTCCGTAACAAAACAGCAACAACAAAATATAAGTTGGCGTATGTCAAAGAATTGCTTCAATGCACTCCATGAAAGACAAACTCAAAATTTTATTTTCAAAAATAACCATTTGTTACGTTCGTTTTTTGAAACGTTTCATGGTCTTTATAATGACCCTGTATATTTAAAGCACGTGTTTGTTAGTTTTAGTTATAAGTACATTAGTAAAATGTTTCACAGGTTCCCTCCAAATGGAACTGCGCAATAAAACTCTTTCTGTGATTATTAATATAGACTTTTCAATCAACTTCCTCTTAAATGTGGACTGCATTTAAAATTTTACATCAGCTAACATTAAAAAAATAAGTTGGCGTACCAGATACATTCGTTTTTCTAATATGCTGCTCGTGGAAATACAAAGTTACGGAGATACAATAGTCATAATTCTAACTTAGCAACAGTCATGACGCTATAAAGATAAAAACGAAGTTATTCACAAATCTGCTTCACTTGTTTATAGTTTCCGTTTGTGTGTACATCACTTACTCGAGGTTCATCCGCGCCCTGACATCACACACTTCAAGGAGCATCGGTATGGACCGAAAGAGAGAATATGAAAGAGACAGCTGAAGGATTAACCAGGGCCCCTGGGCTACAGTTTAAGGATCTTTCTCGGCAACTCGCCCAAATGTGATGCAGGGACTGCCCCTGGGTAACCTAAATAAGGTAAGTAGTGCTGTCTGATTTTGTTCCGCGGCCTTCGGATGACGGAGTCAATACATTAGGAGTTTTTATCCAATTTCAGAGTTTTCCGTGCTCTCCTGAAAATTTGACTGATTATCCTTTCTCATAATTTCGCCCCTGTCTTTTTAATGTCTATACCACGCGTACGATCTTTGAGTTCCAACTCAGAGCTCATTTAACAATCGGCCATCTCTTCTCGCATGTGCAAAGCTAATTCTCTTTTGCGTCCCACTACCTTCTAACATGCCCTACTTTCCTCATAGTCACTCCTCTTTCTATTACTTTTACTTTCTGGCAATACATAAACTTTTACTAAATTATACTTTCCTCTACTCGATATTAACTGTAAAATTAATTATATATATATATATTATATTTCAAATACGTAAATAAGTGTGTAACTTGTTTATTTTGCAGTTTATTGATAAAGCATAAAAATCAATTAGTATGATTTTCGGGGCATTCACATAATGAATTCAGTTTGAGGTAGAAACCATTATAAATGAAGATATTTTCGATGGATTAAAGCGACGACGGGTTTAAATAACTGATATTGATGATGCTGACGTACACAGTAATTTAGGGAGTTGAAGAATTTGGCATTTAGCAGAATGGTGCAGTGCGGAGGCAGAAGGGCGTAGCTCACTCCACTCACGCACATGCAGGGACGACAGCGCACGACCAAACTTGGCCTGTGAGCATTCCATATCAAGGACGCGTTTCTGCTACGACAATTCCCAAAATGAAAACCTACCTGCCAGCGTGGAGGACAAACACCGTCCCACAGTATATAGATAGCTAGAAGTCACATAGAAACGATTACACCCGAAGAGAGCTTGTGAATAGTCAGCGGTAGACTACAGCTGAAAATTCTGTCCAAACTCCTACGATAAGACCATCGTGTGAATTCGCAACTGTTATTTCCATCATTTCGATGTGATATATATATTAATAAATGAAAAGAATAGTTACAGCGATGTGATTGACACTCGCCTTTCACGAATAAATTCCGCTGGTTACAGGGACAAGAAAATGTCAAAACAATATGTCACACACAGCTGTTCTCAACCAAAATGATAAGGAAAGTTAGGCATGTAATTGGAAGACCTCCAGCATTCTTATTTATTTTATGTTCTTTATTCAACATGATAATGTCTTGCAGAAACGTCCGAGGGCTATGCACAGAGTGATCGCGCTCATCTATCCTTGTTGCAACTGATCCGCTTTCACGGCAACAGTACATGTATCTGGTTATCGTCGAAGTGTTAGAAATTGTTAGATATGGATATTTCACATGAAATTTGCTACAACAAATTCATATGAGCGACTGGCAAAATAATGTACAACAATGAACACTAGTCGCTCTTTGAAAGAGATGTTTACCAAGCTGTGAACTCCGCAATACTACAGACGTCATCTGACAAATGCACATTTAAATGACTCCTACGTTGGTAATACCAGCTATTTTGCGGTAGTCGCTGGAAATAATTAAAATAAACCTAGTAGAGGCACATTTACCTTACTTCGATACGCGCGACTTTTCGATCTCTCTATAGATTTCACGGAAAGCTGGTGCCGACTAATAAAACCCTACAGAGTAAACATTTTAAGATTCAGAAATATACATTTTTAAGATAATTGCCATAGTATCTCTGATAGCAAAAATTAACTCTGCATAAACATCATCATATTTGAGCTTGATGCATGTACTGACAAGCAATACTAGTATCAGTGCCAACAGGATAGGAATGACACGAAGCAGTCAAATTAAATGAAACCACGTTTACAGGGAAACAAAGCTCTATAATTTCTTAGGCTCATGTAGATTAACAGTTCTTAATGCGTGTCTTTATGCAAATAGGAATAAGACCAATATGCTCTTAATAACTAGAAATTGACAACGATGAGAAATGGTTATAATATGCGATTTCGGGTAATAAGAGGAATGCAGTTTTCCCCTGTTTAAATTCGAACAGAATTCTCTGTGGGAAGGCACTTATCTATTCTATATAAGCGTAACAAGTGTTAAACAAATTAACGATCATCATGAGAGTTGTTAGTAAATGAACATTACGTGAATGGAATGATTTAGTGACAGGAATGAAAGAATTTGATGGATAGTTGTGATGGAAGTAACAATGACAAGAGTATTTCACTTGTACAAGCATCGGGTCCCAATCTCTTACTGAGAGGCCTACTCAGCTCTTTATTTTCTATGACCCATTCTTCGTGGACGTCCCCTAATGGACACACACTCCTTTCTACTTTGAAACTCCTACCGCTTATTCTTCATACGATTCTCGTGTTGCATCGGATTTAAATTGAACTTATTATCAACTCACAAAATAGCAACAATAAATATTCCCATTAAAGATAAACATATTTCTTAACATCAGAAGGGTAAAGAAGTTTATAATGATGTTCTAGTGTCGTGATGCTTGTTTTTTCGGAGAAACAAAGTCAGTAAAATCTGTGTAACACCGTTATCACGGCGTTCTTGATTAGAAACTATTTTTCGTACAAACACAAGGATAAATCAGAAACTTACAATCATTGCGCTTATTTTTATGCAAAAAATATTGGGATTTAGCTCATGTTTAATATGGCATTTGATGATCGACTGTGAGGCGAGGAATGTTATTCGATTCTTCAGGAGTTGAATACGTGCAGAAAATGTTCATACTAACAAGTTCATTAAGCGTCAAGGGGAAATATTCAGTAGAAAAGTTAATGGGTCAATCCAATTTAGGAAATAAATGTCGTGTAATGCATACGTATTGATTTAGAAGAATGCTTATGCTTATCATTATTCGCAACAGATTTCCTCAGGCAACAATTGTCACCAGAGACTCGCATTTTAGTCTAGATAAGGCACGACACCAAAATTCTTAAAAATTACGATAATACTGTAATTATGCATTTCCGAACGCCTGTTGTAATACAATCTTCTGCTCTCAATATGGGGAATCCCCGCCTGAAATTTTAAGCGCCTATTTGATTAATATAAAGTAGACCCGTAACAAATAAAAGCGTATGCCTACCCTAGAAAAATGAACACATCATTGAGACCTCCACAAGCATTTTTACTTGAAATCGTCTTGCACTAATTTGGATGTGATGAATTGAATCGTCTACCTTAGTCGAACCTTAACAGAAGCGAGTTTCACGGTTTAAAAAGTTCTTCGTTGAATGCAATGCGAGAGGTGGTGGGGAATTCGGGATCTCGTGGTAGTGACAAAAACTTGAATGTGATCAAGTATATAATTAACATAATTTCACTCGTGTAATTAAATATTGACAGTTATTCAGAAATTATCAAATTGGCGTTACGTCTTGGTCATTAAGAAAATTTATTGTTGGCGTGCTACAGGCAGCAAAACCGTGCGAGTACATCAAATTCTTTTAATTCTTGTCAGAGCAATTAGTAGAGCTGCTTGTCTCGGAGTGCAGGTGAACAAGGGAAAAGCCAGAGCAAACAGAGAAATGTTTGGTAAGCGGTCCTTCGCAGTATCCGTCAGCTGCGCCTTGTTATTAAACACGGTCCCTCCACGCTCCGAGAATAGACGCCGAAAATAAAGCGTAGGAACAAGGCCGTGTTTGCAGCACAACTACGAGTTTCCACAGCTCCTTACTCATCACCATTTACAAGTAATCATCTTGGTCGTAGCTTTCAGCAGGGATCTCGGAGCTGAAGATTCAAACTCATAACGAATTAAGAAGGGCTGTAGAAACGTTTCATCTCATAAAATGGTCTTGAAAGACCGAGAAAAAAGGAAAACTTTCGTATAAATCCATACATACTTGACTTTTAAAATATAATACAAAATGAAGGAAAATGAACCTATCCCTTGGACGAAACTCGGTCGTTCCTTGTTGTGATAAGAAGGAACCCTAACTTATACTAGCAAACCATGTAAATAAAATAAATTTTGCTTAAAACCAGTCATAAGTAAATAATATGAAAATATTATTTTATTAACATAAGATACTTCAGGTTTTATAAAAGGTTAATCGAATCTTTTAAAATATTAGTATTAGTCGCAGTTGAGTTGAAGATACTTCATGAGATGCATATTAAAAACTACATAAATAAACGCCTCTAATAATAATTCTAAACAGTACTAATTTTACTAAAAATATTCCAATATCCTGTCGAGTTTTTCGTGTCTCAAAGCAAAGCAGTTAATCGAATATTTACAGTTTATCCAGTCTTCTAGGCAATACTTCGTGTTCGTTTAATGTTAATGTTTGCTTTTTTGTTTTTAGGATTTGCTGGTTATGATTAAGCTAGGTGTTTTTTTTTCTTTAGTAGTTTATTTAAAAGGATAAATACAAATTTAATTCAAATTTTAATTGAATGAGATGAAATATTTCTCCCAAGACACTATTTTGTTGGGAGATATAGTAAGAGTTTTAGTGGCAAATATATGACCAAGTTTCTGTAATTAAAGTTGTAATATAAGAATGTAATATAATTTTTTCCCTTTCTTCGCCTTTACTTTTACATACAAACTCAATAAAGAATTAATCACTTTGCTCTGATTTTATTTCACTTCACTTATAAATGATTCTTTCGTCGTATAAAGCTCCCACATACGCAGTTAACTTTAAATTTTCTTACAATTTTTTTAGTTTCTCGGCCACGATCCCACAGCGACTGTCTCCCAACATTTTCCTCAATTCTTACATATTAAAATATTAATTCATCCGTTCTCCTGGGACATCATATGACTACTCTGGAAACATACTGCGTAGTTTGGTGTCCGCTCTGCTACTGTTATTGTGCAGTACAATTGACAAAATACGCCACTTTGCCCAGACTTTGAATTCCAAAAATTATCTTGGGCTCTCAACTTTAACTAACTACATACAAATTGAGAACTTCAATAAAATATTATTTTTGTTTACTTCTAACCTGAATTACTTTTAAAGGAGAAAAATGCTCTATCAAATTTTGGACTCTCTTAAAAGATTGCATAATCCACACTTCCAATTCTTAATATTTTTCCACTAAGTGCCCCTACAAAAACAAAGAAATAAACCTCGAAGAGATATGAATTTAAATTACTTACTTAAAACTCTTTCATTAATATTCATATGAAAACAGCCACAATTTTTTCCCAGTTGATTATTAAAAGGTGCCATCGTCTCTTCCGGGTCTATTCGTTTAGACTTAATTCTCTTGAATCTGGAAAAATATGTTCGAGACGGGCGAAGCTACTTTCAATGATAAACAGACTATTTTGGAATGCCGAAGTTAGGTAGGTCATGTGGAGGGGATGGGTGAACAATGAATGCCGAGGAAGCGTCTACATGGAACGATGGGAGGAAATAGGCGTCACAGGCGCTACGAATAGACGGTTGAAATACCTGGTAGAAGACCCCGGGATTATGAGGGTTGGAAGACGGTGGGAACAAGCGCAGAGAGGTAAAAGCTTTTCCCAGGCTGTAGCGCCGAAGAAGATGCCAATTTTGGAATAAAAGTTGACTATTTTTATATGACTGGTTAAAAAAAAAATACTAAAAAAACATTGAGTTGAAACTAAATTTTAGATTTGAAGAAGCATTAATTTATGAAGATGTTATAAACAATCGCATTAATGTAATTGTGCGAAGATTGAATTCAGTGTTCCCTTGATACTATCAGGTATGTTGAACAGTTAAGATAAACATCCTCCTAACCTGTTTACAGGTCCTGTAAAATGCTATGAACTCCAATGAATGAGCCATTCAGCCCCTAAAGTGAGTGTGGCAAGACTCAATTGGAACTTAAATTTATTTTTAAATAAAATACGAGGAAATTGCATTATTTGTCCGAATACATAACCGTTGATGAGGGAGGAGAAAATGTGGAAGTGAGAAGAAAAATCAAATTTCTTATCCGCTCTCATAGTTGCTTGCATATTGTGCTATAAATGTTATTTCCTTTGCTTACAGTACACGTTAAAAATTCAATTGAAATCCTCCAAATATATTTATATACGGATTCAAGTATTTTTGATGTAACGATAAAACCAGAGTGAAACTACTCAGTTTAGCAAATTTTCTTTTCGATCTATTTGCATATGACGAGATGTTGCGGAGCTAGTCATCCTCTCAGGCCATTCCACTCGTACAGTCATCTCATTTCCTTGTTGGGGCTTCGAGTGTCGTTCTGCCTTGATGTCGCTATAACAGCGCCCTTCCTCTGCCCTAGGCACGCCTTCTATCCCTCGTTGTACATCTCCAACCGGTTTTAACGAGCATATATCTGTAAGACATCGCGACAAAAGTTGAGAAAGAGCCTGTCAATGCTCAATTGCATTACGTTTTTACGAACAACGGACCTCCGCTCAGATGAATTCTTTATATTAAATAGAAGAAAATATAATAAATGTGCCACTATGCAATAAAACATAACTACTCCCTCTGATCATATTATTGTAATTATTAGAAAGCTTTTACTGTGCAATTCTATAAGAAATCTAACTTTTAACATGTATAGTGTAAGTAAAGTAAATAGCCGTGATAACATTAAACGCAATCATCGATAAAAATGGATAAGAAATTTCATAAATTTATTGCAGTTGCATATCGGTACAGTTTTGTGTATGACTGAATACGGAATTTGTGCCAAATAAAGCAGCACTTACTAAATTTTACTGTTGAAAAAAATTGAAAATATTTATAATTAGTTGACGTAGGATAATTTAGATTTAAGTTCATATGAGTGTGAATATAATAACAATACGTGTCATTAAATAACACGGTCCTCCCCCAACTCTACATTCAATCAAAGTCAAGACTCAGCTCAATTACTTACACGACTTGGCAGGACGTTTATCAGCTCCGTATTGGATCGCGCGAATAGCGTGATTTTGAAGGTGGTTGTATTATTATATTTAACGACATTAATTATGCATACACAGAAGCGTCCGGATCGGTATTCAGAAGTAAAATGATCCGAGGATGCGGCTAAGCGCTACAATATTTTTCATAATCGCATGTGGAATCACTATATACAACTACTCTCCAATAACCTCAGATTGTAACTATTTATTAGCCGAACAAATAGATACTTTTGGTTAATTTTGCTTGGGGGGGGGGGGGGTCAGCGACATTTGCAAAGCTGCCCTGGCAGAGTTAAATTAATTTGAAACGCAGCAAAAATATAAGCAGGAAAGATTGCATGGCATCTTCAAATCCTGTCACTCACACTGCTTGCATATTAGAAATATTGGATTTTATAAAAGTCATGAAAATGGATATGTATATGAGATTTAATGATTCTTAAGTGTCGGCGTCGCGCAAATTTACAATGACGGAATAAATTTGTCATGTACTGATGTTGTCTGCTATTTCAACATACAGTACATAGCAATGTAAAAGTCTTCATTTGTACGCTTCATATCAGTCCTTACAGGAATTTCTAAATACGTTGAAAAACGTCGTCATTTGATGGGTACTAAGTGAATCTGCTATTTATAAGATGTGACAACGTCCTCCTGTTTAAGAAATCATATCCTATGCGATTTCCTGCTTCCCGGAGCTCTATATTTAGAGACGAATTTTTTTTAACTGTAAAAGATTGTCGCATATCAAAATAAATAGGACTATTTCTTTAACAAATATCGTTCTACTATATATTTAAAACATCGGATAGTACTTCACTATCCAATAATAATTGCTGAATAATAAGAAACATTTTTATGAATAATTTAATTTTACATTCAACAGAACGAGTTATCAAAACTCACTAGTAATCGTGAAGGATTTAGCTATTTATAAATCGTCTAAATATATTTTATATATTAACGAGATAGGATATATTTACGAACATTATAGAATATATTAAAACGAAACTCCTGAGGTATCTCTGTTTTTAATTCAATTCTATTCTTTATGTAAAAAATCTGAATACGAAGACTACGGGTCACTGTCCGCTTTAATAAACTAATTCGACGACACTATTCACCTTTCAACAGAAAGCTAACAACTTTGTTTAATTAAAAGGAAATACAAGTGTGCTGGGAACAGGATGTTTATAAATAACTCGGCGCCCGGATAATTTGAGGGCAAAGGGAGTGTCAAGGCTTCAAGTTTATTATGCATTTGTGCAGTCCAGCTTGCGTACGAAACCACCATAAATGGCTCTGACGCTATCCCTATTCTTACGTTATATTGACGCGATGCCAAAATGGCACAGTGTCAACTCAATAAATTTTGGTCTCAAAATCTTTTCATAAATGTCCGCTCATATTTTAGTACTTAATACTCTATTTTTTTAAACATTTCCTCTATTCTGAGGTAAATTTATAGTTTATAACTTCGGTTTGATTCTTCCATTTTATTCATACTTATCTTCCTTCTGTTATAGTACTTATGTTTTTTTCCTTTATGATTTTGTAATCCAATTGGTTGTACGTTCATTTAATGAAGCCATAATAAAACCTCTATTAGCTTTATATCAACGTTACTATCAACACTGGGATGGAATTTATACATGTCATTCACCGGGAAACACCTCATACTTTAATACTGGGATGGAAGTTATGCAAAAGGAACGAGAGAAAAATAGATAAGGACACCTGAACGTCGTAGACGATAGCAAAAAGTGGAATCGCAGAAAATCCAGATGGGGGCAGTCACTCGTAAATGCAATAAAGCCGCTAATTGGAAACCACTTCCGTCGCTTCAACCAAAGGCACACAGCACCGTCGAGTACTTAAAATACGTTACAATGGTTTGTAGAACGATATGTTAGCATACGTACAGAATACGAAGTGTAATAAAAGTCGAAACTGTCTGTTTTCGAATGAGTATGGCATATATTGTGAACAAACACATTGTGCGCCTTAGAATAATAGTCAATCAGAGACGAGGAGCCGCTAGAATGTGAACGAGGGGGTCGTCATGTCAATGGAGCTAAGTGTTTGATGGCTTCAAGCTCACTAGTCTGCTTGTCTCAACTGCGACTGCATCCTGTAAACAAGCCAATCGTCCAAAACATAATATGAACACCAACAGACCAGTAAAAAAGTCACGATTGGAGAGAAGAAACACTGAAGCATTCATGAAATATGAATGTTAAAAAAGCATGCAATAGTCAAACATTACACGTAAAAGTTAAGAAATTAATAAACGGATTTTCAGCGCTGAACGATAACATGTACCCACGCAGACACTTGAAAACTTACTGCAGAAGTTAATTATTTTCAGTAGTCTAATCACAAATTCATAATATGAGATGCATCCAGATATGACGTGTAAACAAACGCTTGGAATAAAATATAAATTTAATGTATATCTAGATATCTTGGACGATGAAGGTACGGATAATTTTTAGTATGGTATTCAATCCTTTATTACTCCTGAAACGAAATTACAACTATTAGTTCGTATAAAAATATTCTTTTTTTCAGACATTTTATCTTTTTCCTTTAGAGAACCCCGGACCATGCGTTTCACGAAAATATTCTCCACAATGAAAATGAAGATTAAGAAGGATATTGTTTCAATATACCGTGGATAATCTAAAGGGACAAATAAAATAGCCAAGATACTATATTATTGTGACATGTAAACACGAGGTATTCAGAGGTTTTATTATTTAATGTATTATTTCATATTGCACGTTGGAAAGCAAAGGATGTAAAATAAGGTATAAGACTGATTATCGATATGCAACATTCTAGATCACTAAAAATTAAAGAAGAGAAATAGTAACGCGGTTGGAGTTTAGAATGAATTATTTTAACGAGATACCGAACAAAGTGCTATTTTTATGGGAGGAAAGGAATCAATAGAAAAAACAGGCTTCTAAAGCAATGCGAACATGACTATTTTCTTTTTTTTTACATTATACAACGCGTTTATTAATAATTTTAGTGCCAACTTTTCGAAAATGATTTACATGCAGTAACCCCATTTAGTTCCTAATGGTTGCCTGAAAAACAGCCGTATCACCTACTTCAGTAGTTTCATTTTCATCGAATTACACCTGAAATGTGACAATTTCCTCCACCTATATAGGTTTTCTACATAAATTCACCAGGTATTATATTATACGCCTATTGCAAACAAGAAAGGGAAGGGGAGGAATTTGAAATCAAAATTTTAATTTAATAAAGGATATTTATTTGATATAATCTGATTGTGATTTTATCACTGGGGTCTCTACTAAATAATATATATATATATTCATATATATGTATAAAATTTAGAGCCATTTAAATATTGAAATAAATTACGGTTAATCTCAGGCTATTTATTTGAACGAGTCCCAAATTAAGTATCAGGGTCATATCTGTGGGGGAAACTACACAAACGTGCAGCAAAGCTGTCACCATTAGGTTTAGCCGGAAAACGAACCTATTTTGTCCCAAACTCGGCGACTCTGAGTCTTAAGCAGGTATAAGTCTAATTATGAGACGTCTGTGTGGTTCGCTTAGTATATGGCAGTTACAAGCCGTGGCAAATCTCTTCCTCTTTCACGGGCGGGTGTGATCTTAACAGGTGGAAAGCAGTGAATTTGCACTGTCACGCGTCGAAGAAAAACCAGTTGTCTGTGCCTCAGCGGAGAATAGTGAGATAGTAAAGTTGCTACTGGGCTTAAATTTTTCTGAAAGGGTCTTCTCTTCTCTCAGGGGAACTCCAGGCTTCAGAAAATTAATTTAACGATGCTCTCTTAATATCTTATTCCTTCTCTTCTCTCATACCCCTTCTTTTTCTTAGTCTTGTAGTGAATTCTTCTATCTGTATATCTTCCTTTGCGTTCATTCTCTTCTATCTGATTTCCTTCTTCTTGCGACTTCCTATCTCATCTCTCCGTTGCCCCCACTACGGGCTAAAACAGCACTCCACGTGAAGTGTCTACGCCAATCAGACTGAATTTCCCCAAGATCCCGAGATCCCCAATTTCGGCGGGGAATTTTTCCTCAGGTCGATGGCCTCGAGTGGCTTTGTCGGGAGGCACGAACTTGTCTTTCAAATCACAACACTACGGTGCCAGACCAAGATAGGAAATTCCACGGCCTCACCGCCTACCTCTTTCTATATCAGAATATATTTTCCTCTAATTGTAGAAATATTGGATATTAAATGATGAATTGTGTGAAGTATTCCTCTGCGCTACAATATACTAACCCATCTTTTGATATCATATTCAACATTATATATATAAATCTATATAACTACTTCTTTAATTTATTTTACTTAATATATTTGCATATACCATTGTTAGCAATCCTACAACATTACGGTAGAGTAGGTTGCAGGTTCGTAAATTTGAATCTACCTCGTGATTGTATTGTCAAAACTGCTAAAGAAAAAAGTTGTTTTCAGAGGAGTATGGATGGAATCCCGACAGAAAGCATCTGTTGTATGTTTCTATATAGCAATTCTTATATGACTATTTTATTAAAGAGAAGTGGTTAGTTTTTCTATTATGCTTATTGTTCATTTTCTTATCGAACTGAGAATTGTAAAGAGCACCGGTGGCTAAACAGCCAGTGCTACGCAGTATTTATTGTAGCAAATGTTGACTGTGACAATTCTTCCTCCTCCGATACTTTGGTCAATTATGAATGACTCAGTCCTAGGCTTTAAGTCTAAGATTTTTGGAAAAACTGTAAATCAAATGAGTGTATAACCAGAGAGGATTACAATCCAAAACGTGTAAATTAAAATTGGCGCGACTTAATGTGGCACTACCACGATTAGCACAGGTTTCCAAAGTGCCGGCTTAATGCTTCTTTAAGTTTTTAACATATGCTAGTCTCCCGCCTTGTTTATTGCTCCTCTTTCATCACTTCTTCCTCAGATCGTTGGCTACGAGAATCTATATTTCGCACGTTGGTCCGGATGCTGCGTCGGCGCCGTTGATGCTGTTGCGTCATGTGTTATTTCTGAGCGTGTCTCCTAACATAGAACAGCTCTCACGCCAGGTACACTTCTCAACATCAATACAATCGTATTTCTTTCCCTGCGAATTATACATCCTGGTGTGTTTGTTATTAACATTACAACTAGTCGTACGAATGGTCAGACGTCGAGACTACAGGTTTGACAGACAGCTGAATGACACATGGCGAAACTTGATAACAGACTCTGATTTCACAGCCCATATTTCAAACAAATAGTAGAGTGAATCGAAGCATCAATTTTCAGGCCAATTAAACTATCACAATTGTAATAAAACACCTTCTAAAAGAAATTAGAGTAATACCAACATGCATCATAACATCCTAGTGAAAGTTCGAAAACGGATCCATTCGTAATATTTTACCTTTTTGACATATCAATCACAACGGATTTGATCCGGTTCTCCATATTTTCTAGTCGACACAAAAAATTCATACAGTGCAATTCAACGCTTTATCGTTTAAATAGCATACCAAAGATTAGTAGTAGAATACATCCTCTAATTTGTATAATTGTTAGTTTAAGAATGCTTCAATGAATCAGATCTCAGTTTAGAAAGTTATTGGAATAATTAAATTTGAAATTGTTTCAGTCTATTTCCTCTCTTTTAAACTCGTTCGGTATTATATAAAAAAATTAAATGTAAAAGGTGTGACAGAAAAATTAATGTGCGATTCTCAGTTTATTAGACTAATGAATTTAGACAAATTCTGATTCCTGAAAGAAATACCAACAGAGAAGAATAAATGCTTCAATTTTAAGCTCAGCCTAAAGGCAATGAAACAGAATTTAGAAGAATAGAATGGAAAGTTTTCAACCACACGCGGGAATCGAACCCGGGACGAGAAATCGAACCGGACTAGCTCCGTGGTCGAGCAACCTCCTGGCAAGCGGGAGTTCCCGGGTTCGGTTCCTGGGCCGGGTAGAGATTTTTAAATGCACTCCTTCGAAAGAAACACCAACGTTATAAAAATAAAAAATAAAATTTAATGGAATTAGATACGGAGGTGTTTATTGTACGGTAGGTATACCATTTGAAAATGCAAGCAACCGAAAGCTCCTGAACGAAATGTTTGTAAAATACTCGAGGTTTTTGTAATAATAAAAATCAGGATGACAAATAAGTTAAAATAATTAAAAGGAAAATTGTTCAATAAAATTTACGATTGTATGCGGTTGTCAGATCACTGATCTTAAAGAGGCTTGGACGAATTAGGGACAACATGAATGTTGACGGAGTCAATAACCGACAGTTCGCTGTAACGAAATTTTAGTTAGATCAGACGCAATAGTAACAAATTAATCAGGGACGGGAACAATGTCCACTTCTCATATTTCGGTTACTGGAAGTCGCCTCGTATTATCAGGAACAGCTATGCCACTGAATTGAAATTATTCTAATTACATAGCACTATATAGCATTGATTTGGGAAAGATTATAAAAATATACACACAGACATAACTTGCTTTTTTAACAAAGGCATGTTAGACAAAGAGGAATTGGACATTTATTACAAACATTTTATTTTTTTACTGTTTACAAAATCTGAAACTAAATAAGTACCAAAATCAAGGTGAACGTCAGGTTCGATATCTGACGGTATTGAAAACAAAAATGTAGTGATGGTATTATTAGAAGAATAAATAAGAGGATAGTGTGAATGAGACGGTATATCAGGTAATGTGGCATTTGAGTGCCCGAAAGTAAAACTGGAAAATTTACGGACCGAATGCATGTTAGCATAAATTTTTGCGATGAAAATAATGTAATGGGCGAATTTTTATTCTCTCGTTTTCAAAATAAAAGCTAATTGATTTATACTGCGCGCCTTTAAACGCTACCCTGATTCCATGATATTTCCTGATAAAGACCCAACAATTCAACTGCAAAATTACCCTGTATTTTTCCCTTTAAAAATAAACTGCTACCTGATATTAAGAATCTTAACCCACGTGTTGTAAAGTGAGAGTCACGAAGACGGTGGTGACTCCTTGCACCCTCTCTGCGGATTCCAAGGGCGTTTCCGTTTCCGGTGACCTCGCACGTCTGCAACTAGGGCAGCAATGCCACATGGCCTATAAATCATTCAACACACACACACACACTACCAGTACGTTCCCTTCCTGCTAATTCGAGATTACATGCATATATAATTTTGTGACAAAATACGACGCCGAAGAAAGTAAACAAACTATTGAAATAGTCACGAAGCAGGAAAGGAACGTACTGGTAGTATGTCTGTTGAATGGTTATATAAATGAGACTGGAAGAGGAGCAGGAGATAGAGTAAACAGCGATATTAACTTCATTTATTAATAAGAAAGTAAAATATCAAAATTATCGTCACTATTACGGAAGCCTTTAAAAATATTTTTCAATACCAATCCTCTAGTAATTCGTAGAGAAGTGAATAATCATGCATTTGCTATGGAATAAATTTTTATGCGCTTTAAAATCTCTCCCATAATTGAGAGAATTTTTAAAATCAGATTTTGGTTTTAACTTATAATTTGAAAGCAGATTCACAAACCCTTGTAAATTAAAAAAACTTGTAATAAAAATTATGGGATTTAATGTCTTGCCTCGATAATTTGACACATTTACCAGTTGACTAAATAATTATTTAATATGTACACTTATTGGAATTAATTATTTCTCCGAAATAGAAAACTATTAGATTTTAAATCTTAAAAAACAAAATTATTATAGCAACTTAACTAGTGATGAACATCAAAGCGAATGATACATTTGAGGTCAAAGCTGTGCTGCAATAAGCCGTGTATCTTTAGCCATGTAGTCATAATCGTAATTTCACGAATTGCCAAGCGACTGAAGGAAAATAGATAATAACAGTGTGTCAAACGTCGCACATCTGATAACGTCATTTCCTGCAAGTCGCCACTTGGGCCTAATTAAGCGGCCAAGTTGGCAACTGTCCTGTGGCCAACGCACTATCCGGGTCTTGTTCAAACGTTGGTACCCCTGCAATTTCGCAACACACTTATCGCAGTCGCCTCTCCTTCCCACAAAGCATAGAAAGAATGAACAAATTCAGAGACGGTAAGGCGAGAATACTCGCGAGATGTGACGGAACGGAATACTTCACGTGTGTGTTTAAACCTCAAAACTGAGCACTCCATTTATCTCAACAATTGTAATTTATAGGCAGAAACATTGTTTTTGATATCTAGTTTGACTCGTGTATGACCAGAGTAATCAATAAAAACAAGTTCTAGTTCTTTCAACATAAGAGTATGAATAGACATGAATTCATGTACTTGCATTTCATAAATAAATTGATATGAGGAAAAATATATATATCCATTACCACAATGAAAGATGTGTTTAATATGCAACTCGCAATTATTATTTTATACAATTAATAAATTCTGAATGTTAAAATTCACATTTAATTAAGAATGAGGGTATACATCGGACATCATAACGCAGTGCT
This sequence comes from Eucriotettix oculatus, assembly GCA_034510155.1. Classification (NCBI taxonomy): domain Eukaryota; kingdom Metazoa; phylum Arthropoda; class Insecta; order Orthoptera; family Tetrigidae; genus Eucriotettix; species Eucriotettix oculatus. The sequence goes on along the minus strand of CM067376.1, from coordinate 129,508,599 downwards.
CGTCTCCATCCACATACTTCACTCTTCTCTACTATTTAACCCAGCTTTTCTTTTAATTTTCAATGCATTATTTGACGTTGGCTTAAGTAATTCTGTCAGTTACGATTGAGAGTTCCACGATATCCTGTTCATAATCCTCATTTATAGTATATTATTTAAACTTAAACTATTATACAAAAACAGTTTGTCGAGTTAGACTGTTAAATGATTCAATATTAAGTAATACCGAATACAGGTACGTATAAAATCTTTATTAAATTCGGAAGCTTCCGACAGATTCTGTCACATTCATCCTATATAAAACGCGTTTTTAATATGAAACAAAGTGCCTTGCCATCTACGACCACGTGAAACAATACATCCGTACGAAGTATAAACCGTCGATTTTAATCTATTTATTTTGCTTTAGAATACCAACTATACAAATGACCAGTAAATTTTGTGTTATACTGAGAAAAAACAAGACTTAAATAGGATGGATGTGACTGCTAAAAGATTCCGAAGCAAATAAGATTTTATACAGAGTGTGTAATGCCTATCGTTTAATTTTTGAAGTCTTTGTTACTTCTACAGCTGAACCAATCTTTTTGTTCTACTTCTTAGTCTCTTCGCAAGGCCTTTTTAGGTGGCTAACAAGCTACACGAGGGTGATCCTGAAACAGCAATAGCATAGGACGGGAACTGAAAAGGGGGTTATTGTCTACCACCATCAACCTCTCTAGCAAAACGTGCAATTTATAATAAAGAAAACTTACGTTACGGCAATATATTTTGGGGATTTTATTCCGAATTTTAAGCGACATATACTCTTAACATCAATATTTATTCACGTAACAATAACCTTTACTATTAATGAAAAATGGGCGTCTTAGGCTGACTTTTTGAAGGTTACAAGATATAATAATTACTTTTCTTATTGAACAAAAAAAATATTTCTGAACATAAAACAGGTTTTGCAATCATTTCGATGATGAGAGCCTACTGTTCTTCGATTCGTTTGAAGTTCATCTTGCAAAATAAATAGTTTCGAAATTGAAGGTTTAGATTGAACATCAACTACACTTGAAGTATTTATTCAGAAGAAAGTAGTTGAGATCAAAGGCATTAGCGGCGTTTCTTCTCTGAATGTGGCAGTTATATCAGGAGGCAGTCTGCACGAGTCTCAGACACACAGCCTTATAACTTGATGTTAAACAAACAACGCATCATGCTAATTTCAAACTTTAACAATACAATTTTTAATAATTGAATGTAATTCAAATTTTAAATGAAGAGTATTACAGTCAACGTTGTATGTATGCCTATGTTGCTTAGACACTTCAATTCATCTCAAATTTGTCAATCCCAATAGTTTGACGGCCCGCATAATTAAAGTTGTGACCATGTTGTGCAGTAAGCCTTAGGCTGCGGAAGTACAGGTCAGCTGTTGGCGACAGGTTATCGTTCCAGATAAGCCTTGATAAGCACAACGTCCACTCGCGCTCACATCACAAAAGCAGGCAACGTGCATTCAAGTTCATCACATGCTATTGTCATATTTGCCATCACGTGGTACTTAAATACTAATTTTGAGAAATCAACTACTTTTGAAATATAATTTTCCATTTTAAATGTGTGCGTAGAACACATTTCTAGCAATAGCACGCTGAGGTTACGCAAAAAGCTTTCAAAGCTTAAGAGAGTTGTCTGATGTAGGTTGGGGCTGGTGACAGCGCCAAGGACTGCTGATAAGACCGCAATATGGGGTAATGGAAAGCGAGGGTGTGGTGGCTTTGGGGGATAAACGTAAAGTCAATGCGTGTTACTACAACTCAACAATGTATTCTTGCAGTTACAAGACTTAAAAATATATAAACAAAAGTTTTTTGTGCATAGTAATGAGGACATTTACTTTAAATTAATTAGTTTTGAGACGCTTCGACCTAGTCCGGTAAAGAGTGTTAGACTAAATATACAAAATTTATATTCGTTACCTAAATAACCTGCACCGATCGTGGGATCGGAAAAATATGAGGTTGAACGAAACAAGTCCATCCGATCGAGATCTGATTCAAAGAACTAACTCCTTCTGCGGAGTGAGTGATCATTGAATCGTAAAAAAGAGCGGTAGCTATTTTGATTCACTCCGCTCCTACGATCCGAGAACAACCGGGCCAGCGATCCCAGTGTTTGAATCACTCACTCAGGAATCAGATCCCGGAAATCAGAATCTTTTTCTTTCCGGATACGTTATCGTGGAGTAAAATTAAACTAAGTGGCATGTGCACAAAATATTGTAACCGAACGTATATATTAAATTCTCTTATCCGATTATGCAAATGTAATATCTATTCTGGCTATTCTTATCCTACACTTTTCACTTTACCCTCCCAAGATCGCTTTACACTATATTATGCTTTTACTAACATTATTAATAATTAACTTCATTTATAATAATATTGAAGTAGCATTTGGATAAGTCCTTAATTACGTTAAATTCTTCTTAATGTTAATATAAAGGGCGTGTGAACAACATTAGTATAAAAAAATTACAAATTCAACTTTTTGAGTGGAAAAATACTTTTGTTTTATTTGCCTGGCTGCTGTAGAGTAGCGTAATATTTTTTTTTCAGTGGCATTACAATTACAATATAAGAATATGTATATGAATATTGCCAGTAATTTTGTTCCCTTTTAAAAGAAAAATCCAAATCCATTAGTGACCACCCAAATAACTCAAAATAAATTTCCTACAGGTACTTATTTAATTTATAAGAATTTATTTCTTTATTAATAAATAACGAAAAGTGTACATAATTTTGTCAAAATATTATAAACTCATATTCACTATAAAATCGTCTGTACATTCATGGAAACTAGGCAAGAGTCATTTTGGTAAATTGAGTGCGGTGAATAATCTGAATATATATATATATATATATTTATTTATTTATTTATTAAAGGAGTAGTGAATCAGGGAATCACTCTTTCTACTGAGCCAGTGGTTCCGATCCGATCATTAAAAAGAATGGTTTTGCCTATCTCTAGTTAGAAATCCAGACGTGGTGGGAAAAAGTTTGATCTAGCTCATTCTAAAACGGTCGTTTATTAGTCAGTTCTGATGATGATTCCGTACTAACTAAACGTGTTGCTCTTTTTTCTCCCAACTATTATTATCATCGTATGAAGTAAAGTTAGCCTAATGTTGTCTCATAAGTTAATGAAATGAAGGAAAATATTGTGTTTGAGTATTCGTAGGAATAATTGTATTTTTTGACGTGAATATTTCCCTTTCCATTTGTTTGTAACTTCGTGATGCGTCTTGCGCAGGCTCCAGACTTCCTCAGCAGTACTTACGCAGCTTCCTCTTCCGCGTTGCAGCAACAAATCAGTATTATTGATTAGTTATGTTCTCAGTTATTCATAATATTCCCTTCGTTAGTGTAGTAGTTTTTCATTTTATTGTTGAAATTGAAGCATTTATTCTTCTGTTGGTATTTCTTTCAGGAATCATAATTTGTCTAAATTCATTAGTCTAATAAACTGAGAATCGCACATCAATTATAATAATCTAATGTCCTTTACGTACAATCAAGCAGCATGTGTAGATGAGAATATTACGTGTTCATTCATAATACCTATTTCGCGTAGGAACTGATTTGAAAGGGGGATGCAGAAAGGAGATGAAGGCAGAAAATAGTTTAAAGGTCCAATCCGGCATTCATCTTAAGATGCAGGGAAAGCTTATAAAACCTGAATTAAGTAAGTAGTTCCAGCTACTGGGTACGCCGTTCCGATTTTGGCGTGAGATTTGGTATGGGGAACGCAGCATTCCCTTCTCTATGTCTCTGTAGGGTTAGATATTTTTTTTTTGGTTAACAGGCTACTTGAGGGTGATCCTGAAACAGGCAACTCCCCTTTAATAGCATAGGAAGGGAATTGAAAAGGGGGGGGATGCGGAAGGTAGAGCAAGGTAGCCAAGGGTTAACTAGGGCCCCCGGGCTATGGTTTAAGGATCCTACCCGGTGTTTCACCTAAAGAGATGCAGGGAAAACCCTAGAAAACCTGCATCAGGTAGGTCGGGCATTGGGAACTATTCTCACGCCCTTCCGAATGACTGGAGACGAGTTTGCCGTGGGGTCGCAGCATTCCCTTCTCCGTGTCTCCAACATTTTTTTTTTGGTTAACAGGCTACTTGAGGGTGATCCTGAAACAGGCAACTCCCCTTTAATAGCATAGGAAGGGAATTGAAAAAGGGGGGATGCGGAAGGTAAAGCAATTTTTTTTTGGTTAACAGGCTACATGAGGGTGATCCTGAAACAGGCAACTCCCCTTTAATAGCATAGGAAGGGAATTGAAAAAGGGGGGATGCGGAAGGTAGAGCAAGTTCTGACCGACTATTTATTTTATGTTAAATGGCAGGTACGACTGTGAGAAAGAAAAAAAAAGGATCTGATCATTGAGGACCGCAGCTTTTTCACGTCAGTTAGATATTACAATATTACAATAAAAACAGACTAATTTAATATATCTTGAATAAAACCCTTTGTTTTTCAAATTTCATGAATGCATGCTGCTGGTCTGCCATGCATTATTTGGTATTATAGATTACTCATAATTTTCTTGATAAGGTTTTTTTTAAATATCACTTTCCTTAAAAACAATGTTAATGTTGATTTTTCACATTAAAACTTCACATGAAGCTATGAAATTCAGAAAAATTACAATATAAACGTTAATTCATTTTGCATTGTGCAAGTAGTGAATAAATTGAATAAATGATTCTCTGTTTAACATCCGGGTTAAGATTAATAGGCCACGTTTTCAGACATATGTAAAATTAGCATCTGAAGGAAGTGTGTGGGGTAAGAACAGAAGAGGGGTAAGGATGGAACACGCTGAGCGGATTACTGAGGATGTGGTAGTTATGGGAAAATAAAAAGGCTTGCGAAAGATTGGTCTGATGCAACCCTTCATGCTGACCTGTCTTACGACTGAATACCATGACAAGTGTTTATTAATACAGTGTTTCAGTGAAATTCGTCTGCAGCAGGTCATTTACCCGACGAAAGGTAAGATAAATTACGCAGAAACGTTTTCTTTTAATCAACACCCAGGCTGAAAAACCGAGAATCATTTATAATATCAATTCATAGCAAAAGAAATTAATTGTTCAATTCTGCTTTGAATTCAAATGTCAAACGTACTGTATCTTTTATTCACTTGATTGAACGACAAAGAGAGCTGCTACTAATATTTTCATTCTAGTAGTGATTAAGTGTGCATTTCGATAAGTAGAAAAGTAGCAGGACTACAGTGGACACACAATATGTACAACGTAGGCTAATATATTAAATAAATAAATTCAGTAACAGTAATAACGCCAATTTTGTATTATAGCCTAAATGTGACTCATATTTAACTCGTACGAATGATGGGAGAGCTCTTTAGAAATCGGATAGGAATAATAAAATGGTGTAAATTTAAGACTTGTTGTCCGATAAAATATGTTATGAATTATGTACTTACAGTAATTATTAATGATAGTAGTAACTCATTATAAGCTTACTTTTTTAATGAAATGAAAGTAATATTTGGGATAAAAGAAATAATTTGAAATAGATCGAAAAAATGCAGAATATGTCATTAAAAACATTAAGATACAATATAGTGTATAGTGCGGCCACTCTTACAATTTTTCTACGATACCAACTATTATAAATATTAGCTTATGCAAGGTTTTGTAAAATCCATACCAACACGCATCGCCACATCTCCTTACCTGTAACAAAATAAAACACAGCGTAAAACAAACATATTGCAAAAAAAACATGAAGAAAAATGAGATTAGAAAAGAAATAATGTGATCTTTTCAACAAGATGCTGGGTAAAAATTTACAGGGATGAAGAGTAATAATCCGTTGGCAATTTATCCAGTTACGTAAACTATAGTAAAGACTGGTGATGGATAAATAATAATATATCCCTGATGAGGATGGAAATTTAATTTCATTGATGGGTTTAAATTATTGATAAATTTCTCATGCTCTACCGTCATTTTTCTGTGTTTAAGTTGTCTCGACTTCCGTGCATCGACGTTGGCGTTGGCGAAATAAAAGGGAGATTCAAAACGTTCTGTTACTGTGCTCAGATGCAATGGTGGTAAGCATAGAGATAAGCACCTCTTCCTTCTTCCACACCGACTTATGGCGTCCTTAAAGTGAATTGATTATTAACGGCGAGGTTTGCAGCGTATTATTATTAAATTTCTGCATTCTGTAAATCATTTTGAGAAGGTATAAACTGATATGCAATTAACTAAATAAATGAGTCAAGTGTAGATAGATTGAGCAAGTCAGAGAAATTGTGGTTAATGTATGCGCATAACCGAGGAACGATAACCAGCGGTCCAAGAATAGGCCTGGTACACACAGCTGCGACGTTCCTACAAAATAAAAGATAGTTCAATGCTGTGTGTTGAATAAGGACACTAGAGAGATTTGCTACACTCAAACGTTAGAGTTCAATAAGGCAGTCTTACGACCAGTGTAAACGTTTCTCAGCGAAGTTCGCAATTTGTTAGGATCAAAAACTGCTAAATGACCTTAAGTTGCAGAGTGAATGACGAAACACTCCTTCCTTATTAACTGTTCTTTCCCCGAAGAGGAACAGAGGTTTTGTTGTTTGATACGTTGGAACTCTCATACCTTTCCTCTATCCTTTTACCTTACTCTAATCCTAAACATAGAAAATAAAATAATCGATTACTTATTCGCTAGTTTCATCACACCATTGTTGATAAATGCCGACCACCTGTGGTCTAGTGGCTAGCGTCGGTGCATCACAACACAGAGGTCCTGGGTTCGAATCCTGGCATGACTTGGATGCTTGTGCTGTCGCAGACACGGAAACTGGGATTAAGACTATTGGAGAATCGATACGTTGACCACGTATCACTCCATATTCGGAATGTGTCATGTTAGAAGCAGTCCACAGCCGACCCGGTAGGCCAAGGCCCTCAATGGACTGTAGAACCAAGGAAGAAGAATGGTCGATAAATCAAAAATCCAAATTAATGATGAGCGAGTGTTTTATGACTCTTTCCTTCATCCAGTGCCAGCAGTCTACCCGCCTTGTGAACTGCGCCTAACTACAAAGTGAAATTATTGTCAAATTAATTTTTTTGTCGCATCATTCCCCTGTATTCGCCCTATTCTGCTGCCATTAAAATGTCTTAATGAAAGATTGAATAATAATATTAAAATTTTTAATTCATATCCCGTAGCTAGAGTGATCCAAAAGTCGCCCACATTTACAAGTGAAGAACCGGCATGACAGACATTAACATAATTTTTGAAGAATTATTAACAAACTAAAGTTTCGACCGATCATTCTGGCCCTTGTAAATAAATAAAAAAACTGACGATACAACATAGAGTTCATATAATCAGAAGATAAAATTAACAAAAAAATTAATAAATCATAAAATTTGTATTATATGATGTTTTATTAACAAGGGCCACAATGGATGCTCGAAAAGCCAGTTTGTTAATAATTGTTAGTAAATGCCTGTCATACGGGTCGTTAATTCTTTATTTGTACATTCTCTCTTCTTGTACAAAGCGTATACAGATGAACCGACCTGGAGTGATATCAAAACTCGTATTCATTTACCGCCTTATGTAGCAAGAAATTATCATTCTTTCAAAATAAATCAGAGAGGACAACGAACTGATGTAAATAGGACCGTAAAAGACTGGAATGGTTTGCCTGCTAGTCTACTAGCGACTTATGCGAAGAGTGTAAAATTATTTAGGGACATGGTTTAACTTAAATTATTCAAGCTTAAAATTAGTGTTAACTCTTTTGTATACCCAATATTAGTAGTATTTTCTCTTTGGAAAGTGTGAACTTCGCAATACTACGGACGCCTATACTGTTGACGATAATACTTGTGCTATCTTGTGATAGTCGATAAAAATAATTAAAAATCATTAATTTATTTCGATGTGACTTTTCAATCTCTTCGTATTAGTCTCTCTTGCAAACGATTGTTGGCCTCTTCTCCGAACTTTTACTCGACCGACTTTATCGTATGTCTTCTCTATCAACGGGTGCTCACTATTTCGTGTTATTACTGCGTCAAATTATAATTCCCACGTTGTATAGCATGTGATATATATTTATTTAATTCCCTAAATTTACAGCTGAATGGGTTCCTTACTACAAGCTGCCCAGCTAAACAGTCAGACTAGTATGCATGCTGATTTGTTTAATCATCAGCATTACATCTGAAGTATCGGAGGAACCATGTGCAGCATCCTTGCGATTGAATGTAATGTGAAAGTAAGGCACAGCTGCTGGAGCCCGTATATGGCGCTGTTCGCACGCCCCTGGCCGAATTGTGTCACAAGGACAACAGCCTCACAGGCACAGGCACAGCCACAAAACCACATCGCCATGGGATGCACATAGCACGCATCTTTCTCATAGCATATTCTAACATGCGGCGGTGCTGTGGTCGTTTCCAAGTTGTAACGGTTTTAACTTCCCAGATCAGTAACAGATGCCTCAGAATGAATAATACATTTAGTTGGTAATTGCATCAGGTAATTAATTATGCGCACATCGCTTCAATCAGGCTCTTAACTTACTGCAGTGAATTTCAAAAACTTAAAATAGACTATCTTATTCGTAATAAAGAAAAGTCTACTAAATATTAGCAAACTCTGACATTGTTGTATCGAGCAACACTATGGAGATACGAAAGAAACATCTACAGTAAGTCAAATCATTGCTCCACGCTTGAAGCTATTGATTGCTTATACTGCACCCACTTGGCACAACTTGAGAACGTTCTTCAGACTGTTGACTAACACACTTCTGGTGTGACTCTGCTTACATGACAGTTCAGAGGACACTGCTGGGCTCAGAAATACGAACTGACAGACTGTGCTTTAGAAAAAAAACATCACATGTGTGCCTATTTCTGATGGAAAAAGTTGTGAAGAACCAGTTACGCGTTGTGATGAGCATAAAGAAACAGTTAGTTCAGTTTTAACCATTTAATAGAATATATTAGTTTAACAACTCATTATGTAGGTAAAGTTGATATATTCACAATCGCAGGCATATTGCTGTTATAAAATATCCTGTATCAGAGTAATTATTTTGCTTACTTTTGAGCGCGGTCTTAATACCAGACATGTGAGAGACATTTAGTGTGCACATTGAGTACATTCCACTTACAGAAAGCGGAACTTAGCTATAAAAATGACAATCTTTAAGCTTCTTAATAAATTGATGTGAGCTTTATTTCAGCATTCTTTAAAACTGTGTGACTCTTATTTTTGTATTATTCAAAAACGCCCTTTGAACACGTGACGTGACATGACATTTCACTGAACCTCGACCGATGAGTGAGCTACCACACTAGACTCGGCGTAACATCGAATGAAGATAGTAAATAACAAAATATTTCTTAATCATTATTATTTAATAGATTCGACTGTAAACGTACAAAGGCTGACGAAATAATTTGAAGTTATAATCCTGGAGAAGCTATGGTTGTTTATTTTATGTACGTTGTAGTAGTATTCAGTCCCTAGACTAGTATGGTGCAAATCTTCATGCTCAAGCCTTTTCATTTATACACGACTTCTACGTCCCACATCCTCCTTGATCTGTACTACATCCTTGGCCTTGATCTTCATTTCTTACCCGACACACTTCCCTCTAATGTGAATTTTACAATAGTCTCGTGTATCAAAACGTGGACTATTAATCTATCCCTTCCCTCAGTCGAAATCCTCCATATTGTTCTCTTCTCCTATTCTGCTTATAACTTACGTGTTAGTTACTCTATCCATCCATCTGATTTATCACATTTCTATAGCACCACATTTTAAAAGCCTCTATTCTTTTCCTTTCTGCAACTACTACCGACCATTTTTCGTACCTATACAACTCCACACTCCATACGAACATTTTTAGTAACGACTTTTGTATATAATGACAGATACTAAATATTTTTTGATCATTTTAATTTAATATAATTCATAAGTAGCGTGTGTGCCATAAATGTTTACCATATTTGTAAATATTGTATGAAGTAGACAAGACATACTATTTACAAAACTTTATAAAGCTTTGAGAGACTATCGATTTACGACTTCACCTTGAATCTCCTTGCATACATTCTCTGCTTTTCTCCTGGAGACGGACGAGAGAAAGGGAATACCCTAACACCCCGCATTGTAAAAATAAATGCACGTTTCAAATTGCCAATGAGTGTCAATTAAGTTATACACAGAACCAGAACAATTACATTACCGAAGTGGTTCAAAGAAAGGCCAATCTGAATACAAAAATTTTGCTGTGTTCTCGCCAAAACTTAGGCGAAGAAAATTATTTTATATTAATATTACGCGATTTAAGATGTACTGAACTATTACATTTTGTAATGATATTAACACTCTTTAGAAGTATGCATGCAGTGTCGGTTGACAAACAATTTTGTATGTGTGCGCGCCAAGGTCAAGTTTACTACGTGTCACATAACACTTGGCCGAGCTCCTGAACCTGTCACCGATTTTTCTACTTCATGGCCCAGGAGCAACGCAACATATCGGATACAATCTTCAAAGTGCGCGATCATTTTTGATTTCATTCAAACACAACAGGTATTTATATACATTTTCTCTGTAGAAAGTCTTAACAGTATCATATCGTTAACTAGATTGTATTTAATTTTATTCATAAAAAATATGGAGAGAGTTTAGAACCTACGTTTTAAATGTGTGCTTTTCTGTGTTGACGATTACAAATCTCAAATCAATATAGTTGTCATCCAATTAGTCCCTGAACGTAACTGCTGGCAACGTTACATTAATCAAGTCGTCTTGGTCAAAAATCGGCTAGTCACAGGTCTGTAGTTCGATCAACCATATCCCCATCCTAGTAATGTTTCCTGCTTACTGTAACTTGTCATATATTAAATGGTTTCAGCATATAAAATTTTCCTGTCTCCCACAAAATGGTTCTTTCCACAATTATTTGTTTTTGTACACCATCTTGCAATTTATTGTTCACGCATCTGTATCTTATTTCAATTCACATATCACTCGCGTGTCGTTGCGACATTACTAAATAATTTTAAAATATTACACCTTTATTTTTTCCAAACTACGTCCCGCAGGTCTGAGATATCTCTGCTGGAATGTGTTTGGAAGTATGTCTTTATCCAGTGAAGCTGTCCAGCCGAGTGTGCTGGGTGAGAATAGCAACTCTGCAGTATAAATAACGGCTCCTGCATGATGTCACTTCTCCAAAGCGCACTCACAGTTAATCAACTGCTCACCAAGTTGAGGAAAGCATGTACCATATTCACTGAAAAAAAACCTTTAAAAATGAGAATATATGCTGTGTCGTTCCTTTCTCGCAGGCAAATGAAAGATAATTCAACAATCCGCAAACTATTTATTTGCTACGTCTCTCTTTAGGCGAAACACCGGGTAGGATAATATGTTTAAACTGTTTGAGCTGTTCTAAATAGTTCTCCTTCATAAAAATTAACCCAGTTTCTCTGAACAGATTAAAAAACTCTAAAATATACTTTACAAACGTAATTATTATATTGGTACTGTTAACTTAAACGTGTTTCAATTATATTCGTCTGGAAACCCCGAGTATACACCGCAAAACATCTTTCGTTAACTCTGCCCCAGTTTAAAAAATTACGATAAGAAGATTCGGTGCTAATAGATTCGTCCACTTTTATCAGAAGTTCACTATTTAACATCAGTTTTTTAGCCTGGCGACGAAATATTAAACGTCACGCGGAAGCGTTACGCCTGGCAGCATACCAGCAAGTGTTTTGACTGAATATATTAATCAGACCGGAGTTCCCGTACAGTGTTTCATTCATTGCGTTTAAATCACATAAATCTCCTCACCCTATACAGACTACAAACTTATTCAAGTTTCAAATGTTTTCACGCGTTCAAATAACAACACAAGTATATTACAGATAGGAATAAATAATTGTACTTAATTTTTTCAGGATGAACCGTGATTGATATGTAAAATAATAGTCTAAAATACACGAGTCAATGTTCCTACAGAAGTGGAAAACTAAATACGTAAAATACGTAAGAAAAAAAGTGGGAAAGTTAGATTAGACAAAATGTTATCACGCCACTTGTAAATTTCTTTCTTTAATGAATTCTGCGGTAAACTATTATTTTTTTTGTGAATTAAAATACAAATACTTGTAAACTTACAAACAGAAACAATGTTCAGGCAGTGGAAGCTGCCGTATACAGTTTATTGTCGATTAAATCTGGAATTATTTCCTAGCGGTAAATATTATTCGTTTGTACTGAAAATTCTACAAGAAACTCGTCCGATGGTGTTGAGCATTAATGAATTCTGATTTTGTACAAGTATACACTCGTATGGAAATGAAAATCTGAACTCTGAGAAAGAAAAGGTAAATCGTATTAAAACCATCCATGATGAATTGCATTAATGCCATAATTGAAACTGGGAAACTAATATTTCCGATATTGCATTACTAGTGTTACACAGGCGATTAAATTGAATGTAACGGAAATAGATACAAAAAAGTAAAGAATTCAAGTTCATTGCAATGTCCTTATTCGACCTTGACTGACCTTCATCACTAAATTAATCGTCTACACAAGGATACCAAAACCTGCTTCCATATGTATTAAATATTCAGATGAAAACGTTTAAAGCATTTAAGGTTTTCAGATGCTGCATAAAGTAACAGGGTGTGGTTTAAAATTCATTTTCATACAAATACTTAACAGATCGACAAAATAATATTCGGATGATATCCCTATTTAGATTTATTTAAACAAATGTAATTAAATTCACATCAATTGTTTTCACTTAAATGCCAGCCTGAATGTAATGTCAAAATTAATCTTGTATATCTTCAGAGGATATATTCCAATATGTGTTACCGTTCCATTTAAGGACATACATTTGAGAGTGGCTCTTATTTCCTTGTGTTGGAAACACTATTTCTAACAAATTAAATTTTTTCTTATTTCGAAGCCCATTAGTTAACGTAGTTCATTCAGTATATTATATAGATTCATGTGAATCATTTAATCTAAATTTAGTTTAGTGAGACACATTTTAACCTCCGGACGTATTAATTTATCTATAAAAATTCATATTGTATTCTGGATTTGAACGAATTCTTACTTCGGTAGTGTCATATTCACGGTATGTTTATTAGCCTTTGTTAAAACTAAGTTTATTCCAATCCTTTCTCGCAAACTTTTTTCTAATTTATGTCATTAAGTAAATTCACGCCTCGATTCTTGAAACTGGTTTACTACCACAAAGATTCAAATACAATATTTCTGGACTCCTATGAATTTGTGTGTTTTAATGGGCTAGTCGTAAAAACGAATTGTTCACAATGAGAGCCTTTTATAATGCAAGATTTGTTTAGATGAATGGTTTGCCATCTCTTTAGTCCAAGATTGTTTGATCAACACATCAAAGGCCCAATTAATCGCTCATAATCAAAGGAATGTCTAAAAACAATGATATATCTCTAATAATAGTCCCTACTTAAATTTTCTTTGAACAGTTTTTTTTAGAATCACGTATTTTTGGAATAATGATCAGAGATTATAAAATCATACTCATTTTTACTCCTATAGCCTATTGTGTTTGTTTGCTTGTTGTGGTATTCAGTCCTAAGACTGGTCTGCAGCAACCCTACACGCTAACCTATCTTGCGCAAACCTTTTCATTTACGAATGACTACTAAATCCCACAGCATCCCTATTTTGCTTAGCGTAATCCATCCTTGTCCTCCCTCTTTTATTATTACCACACACACGTCCCTGTAATACTAATTTTACAAGACTCGTGTCTTAAAACGTGGCCTATTAATCTATCCCTTCTCTTGGTCAACGTCCTCCATATTGTTCGCTCTTCCCTTATCCTGCTTAGAATTTCCTCGTTAGTGATTCCAACCACCAATTACTGAAATTGATATATTCACGAGTCTAATTCAAAAACGTATTGAATGTTCAATGATATGACATGATACCGCAAGTTACTAGCAGGTTCAGGTTCTAAATTGCTTGTCGTGAAAAGTACGATGGGAATGGAACGTTTCAAATACTTCTAACAACAGTTGAGAGTTCTTATAAAAATTTCACAGACGATTAAAATTTGAAAAAATAAGTTCGTAAATAAATTTAATAAAACGAGGTACAGTGGAGACTTTAGTTTCTATAAACATTCTGCCGCGATCAGGAATTAGTGTTGAGTTTCATCTAAGCAGCAGCCTATTTGCAACAGCATTACATATTCATGAGCGCGTGTTTGCTCAGTGATAAACGAGTCTCGAGGCGACTGAAGACAAACAGAAAGAAGGGAGACCTGATATTCAGTACAACGCAGACCAACCTCAGCCAATTCACTGCCCAATTTTCCCTTTCTGATATTCAGAACTGGATGATTAAACTAATTCCTTTTATTGTACCGCCAAGAGCAATAATATACGCACAAAAAAGTTACTAAAATTAATAAACAAATGTATAAACTTTATATTGTCATACCCTGTATTCAAACTTCAACTCCTGACCATTCTGCGGTACTATAAGTATTCAGTGGTTTACGATTCTTCAGAAGTATCTTTAACTGTATTACATTTTCTTTATCAGATCATTCGATTAACCTATAATCCACGACAGTTTCAGAGAATCTTTGAAACAATGTTCCCATAAGCTATCGTCATCAAATAATATTATTCATATATATATTAGTGTGCATATGCTGTTTACTATGATTTGATTTCAGCATTATTCTAATATAAAGTTTCACGTGTTCGCCGAATCAAATTTTTGGTAGAAGGCAATGGAGAAGTGATTTCCTTACTTGATTTTCTCAGAAGCATGCACGCCTCCTGTGAAAAGTGTTTACGCACACAGCGATCGCGACGTCTACTATAAAAGGTATTCTGTGGCCAACCAAACCAGTATTAAAATTAGTTCGTGAACATATATGGTATAAATTTCATCCAAGAGCCAACGTAACCTCGTTGAACTATAAAAGTATTCACGATGCGTCAAACATAACCCTTAGATTAATACGTGTGACGAAAATACGTGGATAGAAGGTCAATAAAGGATCACTCTGAACTGCAACAATGATGCTGAGAAGTTAAATAATTAATAACAAGTGATAATTTATGCTAGAAAACTTTGGTTAAGAGTCCACATCATTTTTCCATAGAAGTTTGTAACTGGCAGATGGAATAGGGACATCAAAATACTGCATTCAACAATCTGTGAATTAATCAAAAATTTCAATGAAAAAAATTCATTTTACTATGAAGCAAAAATTTTGCATCTAATGATGTAATTATGTTACTTGTACAAGATAACGAAGACGTTTATATAAATAAACCGTGTACGTCTGTAGATCCGTTTGTATACGAAAGAACAGACGTCAATGGATTTTCATATTTGAATTTCTGTTTTAAGGTGCAAAATGGTGGACGAAAGGAAAGAAAAAACCAATTTGAAATATTGGGTACGAAAATTTTTATTTCTCTGGATTATCCGTTTTTAGGAACATTGGTACTACTTTATACAGCCAATAGTCCGCTAACGTCCCTTCACATAGTCCAGTCATGAATAAATAGAAGTTGTCTAACTGCATACTGAGAACAGTAAACAAACACGTGTTTTTTAGACTTACGCCTACAGTATGTCACGACAATAGTTGTAGGCTATATCGTTACATCATAAAATTTATAAAGTAAGCTCATAAAACCTTGTAATTGGAGGAACAAGAACAAATGTTGTACCAGTTACTACACACGAGCTGCATTTCAATTACACCAGATACGAATATAACTAGTTCATGGAGAACGTTAACATTTGAAATTGGAATACTTACTACGTTGAATGGAATCCAACAATGATAGATTAATGCTGATCTCTCAGGTATGACGAACATCAAACTTACATTTTATGCAAATTTGTTAAATAAAAAAATTGGGTACTTGAATTTAAAATTTTTTTTCTCGACGAAAGTGATAAAAACTTTTATATATTGGAAGCAAAAGGAGAGGTCCACCTGAAGCCCGCATACAATGTGGTTCAGTTAAGTCGTGATGTCTCCAGATGGACTTGAAATAATGAATACAGGGCTAAAGCTTTTAGCCCCCTGTCCCAGCTTTTTCGCGTTCCGTGCAAGACTTTTCATTTGGGTGTGGTCGCTTGATAATCAAACATCTTTCCTCGTATTGATCGACCTTCAGTTTGCCATCTTCACCTCTATATTGCCAAAATTAATGTCTGGTGTCCGCTTCGTTCTGATTTATGCTCTAATGAATATCTGAAAAATGGAGAGGTGCCAACTTGTGTGCCAATTGTCCCGAGTGCAAACTCGGAGTAATTTATTTTATGCACCACGTACCACTTAAGAATCAGCCTTACTAACTAGATAAATTAGGGACCTGTTAAATCCTTAATGTAGGTCAATAATAGCCAGACTCATATTGCCCAATTGCGCCACACGAGTTTAAAACCGGTTTTCTTCACGGTCTGATCCATACATGCATAAGGTACCAAATATGGTGAATATATTCATACATCAGCATGCCGCTGAGCTAACATATATAATACACAGGGATTTCGCTAATCTTGACTCATATGCCATAAAACGTAGTCCCAAATATCAACATGATCAGTAAACGCTTCTTGTACAGGGTGTCAATTCAAAAAGAAAAACAAATTTTAATGAAATATTGAACTGAACAGAACACTGATTTAAATTTTACATTGCAGTTACAGAATTACTATTGAGAATACATTTATTGGTTTTCTAATAATTAAGCTTTAGAGGAAATTTTGAAGACATTTAATCGATGATAATTTTTTCACAACATCCATTCATCTGTGTAGGTTAGTTTAGGATTTTCCTTCAATTCAGCCCACAATTACAAATATACTAGAGAAATATCACTTATGTCGTCACTCGCGGCGCTTTGTTTACGAAGTTTTCAACTACGTGATCCACGAGGGTGTGAGGTGAAAGGGGGAAGGAGCTGAGTAAGGGACGTCCAAATTTCGTGTCCGTCAGAAAAACGTCCGCAGGAAACAACACTAGCTGCCATAAAAATGTCAGATGGTCACATTAATCGGGACCGTCAGTGAATATAACAATACGTGAGTATAATTATATTACAAAATTTCATTGGCAGCTAGTTTCTTTTTATCCTTCATATACAGGTACTGCACTTGCATCTTGTCCATACATTGTCTAGTCACACTAGTATTTTATTTTATAGGATTTTATAGATGTTCTCGTACCGACGACACACTATATTCACTTTTATGAATTATGCAATTACAGAAATGGAACTCATACTTACCCCGAATACATGTGTTTGCATTAATGGATGAAGTAATATTTATTTTATGCCGCTCCATGGAAATTGACACATTGACAACCGTTAAGAGTTCAACAACACATTTCCTCTTAAATCTGTACCTCTTGCTACACTACTACGTGATTTTCAATATGATACACATTTTCAAAATTTGCAACGAAATTAATACCACAAAAAGAATCTTAATATAGGATATTATAGGTGGCCATTACTAAGTTGTGTATTTAAAAAAAAATTATTCACCGAGCATAATTCCCTTCTCTGTTGCACTTTCCGCCTGTCGATCTAAATAAGATGTCGTCCTAAGATGAGAAATAACCAGGAGAGTGAGTATGATGAAGTGATGTGTTCTTCGAAGCCATGACACCAGCACGTGTGCCTATCGTTTCTTCTCACGGGAACGCTCGGACAGAGCGGCGTGACGTTTTATTATCTCATTTCTCATGAAACTTCCATGTGACACGTAACTTCCTTCACAGAAAACAAATTGAAGCTGTCTGGAATTTTGCAGTAAAAATACACATTTTTATTATTTATTATAGCTCGTTACACGTAGCAATTCTTTTCCTTTACTTGTACTTCTTTAAAGTCTGCCCCTTCCAACATTCCACTCTCCTAAGAAACTGATCTCCTTTGGGTAGAATACTCTGTTGTCAAAATAATTGTTTGGTGAAATAGTAAATCTGATTGAGCTTTGTGGTACTGTTAATTTTCATTGCAATTTCGGTGAATATAACCTTGTCTAAACATTTAATGCATTACCCAGCTGAAGATAATTGTCCTCAAACACGCATTATGTAGTAGGTATCCGTTCGAAATGTTCATATTTCAGTAACAATTAAGTTGTAAAATCCGAACTGTAGATATTTTAGTAACTAAATATTACAATAGTCGTATGTTTAATTTGTAATACTTTTTCTGGCTTTTTAAAATTTATTTATAGTTATGGAAAATATCATACACATGGAACACAAAACGATATTTAGTTAACAGCTTTTGCAACTTTAAACAAGTAATTGAGCTTCTGGAGAGCAGACTTCCATGAAATAAAAAAATACATAAATAACTTTAGTCATAAGATGTCTTACAAGACCGCTCTCCCTTAAAAAAAACTTGTCTGCAAATTGTTAGCATCCTATTAGTATTTAACGTTTCATATACAGGTTCCTGTAATATCTTCGGATAAAAGTTTGCAATATTAAAAAAAAGAAATATACAGGTTACACTATATTATACGCAGGTTTCAAGTTTCCTTTTTCCTTTCTATTAAGAAAAATACTTTACGATTACATTTGATCCCACATTAAATCAAAGTAAATAAATGCGCCTTTCATGCTATTTGTAGTGATACAAGTAAAAGTTATTGGTCTAGCTTTAGTCAGTAACTCAGTTCATTATGTAAGCCCCAGTGAAAAAGGCGAAAAATTGTAAAACTCTGGATCGCCTATTTACAAAAAAGAAAATAATAATCCCCTTGCTCCTGTATTAATTTGAGTTTTACATAGTTTAATTTTTGTATTGAATTTCATACAATAAATACTGTGAATTACCTTGAAATTGGTGATGGTCAAGTCATGAGGCTTATTGGCTTGATATGGGAAATAATTAGAGAATTTATATTTATTTCTATATTTTACAAAGTCTAACTGAAGTGGATCATATATTTTATAGTTTATATTATAGAATCAGCCGAAAAACCAGAACAGTCTCATAAATGTATTTATTGTATTTACAACATTTAATGTAGCTTTAGACTTTTTTCATATTCATCAAGATTAATTTTATTTGTCAGCAAACCAGTGCCTCGTCATTAAGAATTTGTATTCACATAGTCAGATCTGATTCTACTTCATCATACAGTCTATTTGATCAACAAGTTTATATTATTTAATGTCATTACCTAATTAGTTGTCTTACGTCATACAGTGTTTAAAATATTGAGCAATTATTAAAATTGGCAATAGTTTCTGTCACAGTTTTGTCTTCTGTGAAAGGTGGGTTCAATCCATTATTTTCCTTAACGCTTTAATTTTTATTCATGGTTTCAATATTAATTCATTTATTTAAAACTTTTTGTCCATCTACTGGTCGGCTTTCTCCTCGCTTACTCTTAACAGATAAGATTTTGCTTACTTAAAACCGACGGAATTTTTAACCATCTATTTCAGCTTCTCTGAAAACAGTTGAGCTGATTTTCTGGAAAGCGAACAAAATTCTTGTCCAAATAATAAAAACTAGGTTTTGGAACGTTCGCCAATTTGTCCCAGATGGCGGATGTGAATTTGATTTTGCCAAGAATTTGCGCGCGGCTACATATAGCAAAGCGAAATTCAGCTCGACAGACACAGGAATTAAGATAACATCATATTAGAATAAGTACACTAATTCACAAAACATATAGACAAACTGAAATTTATGGATTTGAAATTATGTACAGGTAAAACTATTATTTGATTTTTGCAGATTTGTGCAGTTTAGGTTGTTTTTTGGAAATATTTCTTGAATTGAAACATCAGTTAATTAAACCACTTTCATCCAGTTACATTTTTGCGGGACTTTGTATTCAACACTTTTTACAGAGAATTTATTACTAGGCATAAAATATAGTGTAATATTTTCACACTTAAATTACGGCATAGCGACATTGGGCTGTGCTGCTGCTAAATATATGCACAGACCACTGGTCATACAGAAATAGGTTTTAAAGTATTGTAATGAAGCGGATTACTGTAAGATAATCTTCAAAACATATAAAACTCTGACATTGTCGCATCAAGTATATTCAACTTGTAAGAAATAAGGGCTTCCCTGTACACAACACACCAAATATGAACACTACAAATGAGACATTAACTATTTCAGGATCAGAATCAGTTTTAAAAGAACTCGTAGTGATTGATAAGACTGGTAATTGATAAGACTGGTAATTGATAAGACTGGTAATTGATAAGACTGGTAATTGATAAGACTGGTAATTGATAAGACTGGTAATTGATAAGACTGGTAATTGATAAGACTGGTAATTGATAAGACTGGTAATTGATAAGACTGGTAATTGATAAGACTGGTAATTGATAAGACTGGTAATTGATAAGACTGGTAATTGATAAGACTGGTAATTGATAAGACTGGTAATTGATAAGACTAGTAATTGATAAGACTAGTAATTGATAAGACTAGTAATTGATAAGACTAGTAATTGATAAGACTAGTAATTGATAAGACTAGTAATTGATAAGACTAGTAATTGATAAGACTAGTAATTGTTTAATAAATAACCAAAAAATATTAAGCAAATTAAGGGAAATTTTTTTCTGAATTTGAAACGGCATTTGGCCGAGAAAGGAACACACATTTTATGTGAATAATAATTTTATTATTAGTTTTAATGATCAAAGTGCCTTTTTTCTTTTTTTCTTTTTTTAATGATATAAAATAGGCACAATTAGTAAATTCCACTTAATTTTTATACATACAGGACTATTTGTAATTTTTTTTCAACATCGTTCTTTATGTGTACTAGTTATTAATCCTGACGTTTTCCCTTACTGTATTCGCAATTAATTGAAAATAAAACAACTTTCTTCCACCCACTTCATCCGACATTTTCCTTGTATTTCTATACATTACTTTGATATTTCTAGTCCATATCCTGTGGTTTTATTAATTTACTCATCCAACCTTTAGAAAAATCACGAACATACTTCATTAGAGATTTTTACCAGCCCTTCAGTCGGTATGTTTAAAGGAGAGTTGTAGAATGTGACATATGATTATTTTAATTCCAAACTTCCTGGAGTAAAAAGTCTCTTGAATTGGTACTAAGAACGTATTATATGCGACGGAGTTAATTTAAACAAAATGTAATATTACTTCCTGCATTGTAATGGTATAACTTTAGTCTGTCACAATCTGTTATATTTTTGTTGTTGTTTACGTTGCAGGTGAAGACTTTGCCCTTCCTCGGAAAGAAGGGCGGCCGCTCTAATTAAGGGTCGACCTATATTGCGGCAGGGTGGGGCCGATGTCGGAGTTAAAGGTGGATAACAGGTATCAAGAAAATCGGACAAAGATCTACGATGGATGGGAAAAAGACTAGACTTTCCTTAATGATAATGTTATATGATGAAATGTGTTGATTATAAGAATGATATAATTTATTTTCTTGCTATTTACATAATTTAAGAATTTTCTCAAGTTTTGTAAAAATTCATTGCAGACTGAAAAATAAAACAGGTGTTTAATAAAGAAACATTTATTTTATAAAAATGTAAATAAATTTTGTAAATTGTCGGTAATAAGCGTTTTCTACAGTTGGATGCTACGTTGAATTGATCAGTTGGCCCCAGAACTGTGTATAATTTGGGAATAAATGAGATCCAAACTTTGCTCATAAATGTTAATATTACCGATTTTATAGATTTTTACGTGATTTGTTTTTCATACAGCAGTCTTTATTCCAGAAATGGAACGTTCGTCATTCCTCAAATCACCACGCGTCACATTTGATACTATAACAGACAATTAATTTCATTATAAACTTCAGTTAATGTTAATTACATTCGTTTGTCGTCGTTCGGGTAAAAGGAAGATTTGTTATACCAAAAGTATCTTTCCATGCTCAATGCAAAAGACCTCCGTGATATCATGAAATCACACAGCAATTATTCATTCAGAACATTTCACGGTTACATTACTTTTGCAGTTACATTATAAGAACTCTAGAACCCCAGTCTCACGTTCAGTACTCTAAAATGGCGGAGTTCGTCTCAAATTATATGGATAACGCTTAGCCACTTGAAAGGAAAGGTGCTGTATTGCAAACTTTATTAAATGTTCAAAATTTTAGGCATATCAAATCTACGATCGAAAAAATGAGTTACAGTAAACGCAGCATTAAACAAACTCTCCCGCAAATTTGTCACTATTTTATCGGCGACAGAGAAGTGAAATGAATTCCTTTTTTTCGGTAATGAGTAGACCATGAAGACCATAAGTCTGGAACGAGTTTGATTTTAAAGGGATTCAAGACTGAGTTGGCGTCGACCGCTTGACATTACTTTTACATAAAATTCACCTTAGTAGAAAACACTCGATAACAAAATTCATCCCTTCTGGGAAACAAAGAGCTGTGACACACAGTGACACGCATTTATCGATCGTGGCCATTGTTTGCTGCAAGACAATAAGCGTTTACGGAGGCAAATGCCTGCTAAGCTGCCTGAACTGGTTGTCATCCGAACGGCTAACCTGGCCGAGATTGAATTTAGCTTAGGAAGCCTCGAGTCGGGTTTCAAATTCAATACCTCGCTCAGACCGTCAAGATGCTTCAAGTCACGCCATAATGGAAAAAAACTATAAACTTTGCGAAATGTACTATAACAAATAGTTCTTATGGGTCAATTTCACATTATGATAAATATATCCTCCCTTTTGAAATAGTTGTTTGTTAAAAGTTGCTTAGAATTCCTTTAAGTAGAAGAGATGAAAACACAGACTTCTTCAAATTACACTGTCCGATGGAACGTTCTACATGCTAACCACGTGAACCGTCAAAATGTAGTACAAAACTTAAAACTGGATACTAAAATAATAATACAATATTCATCGTGAAGTTTTTACTTAAACAGACAAACTTTAAAAAATGTCATTTGAGTCGAAACGACGGCTTTTCTATTTTTTTTAAAATTAGTTTACTGTCTTTTAAAGTTTTTCTGTTAAATAAGCTCGTATTTCGTGTTATTTTGTGCCAGAGACTTCAATTTTTATATTAATAGAAAGTTCCGCGGAATTGTCTACTTCATTATTTATACATTTTTACAACCATAGGAAAGTATTCCCATGTTGCCGGTTTACACATAAGACCGTTCATTATTTTCCCTTCTATTGATCCATTTTTAAGAACTTTTCATTCGGAAAGCGTGAATTACGAATTTTGTGTGTACTTACTTGTCACCGGGTAACAGAAATATAAAAGTGTAAAATCGCATCCTTCCTTTTTTTACCCAAAACGTACACCATTTTATGAGATACTCTTCCAAGAAACCAATATAATGAAAGGTGGAAAATGATGAGAATCTAACAAATATTATAATGTTAAGAATTTAAAACCGATAATGACGATGAGTGACAATATATACGATTATTTTACGTAGGGTGACCCAAACTCGCAATACCTCCTTATGTCATTATAATCAGCGTATAATCGCTGAAATTGATCAAAATAATTCAAAGTGCAGAGACAACTTTGGCATTCCTTCAAACCCAGCTTGTAATTTAAGCTTATTACGCAGTTATAGATTAATCTGAAATAAGCACTTCTAGAATGGGAAGCGGTTTGCGGTCTCAGAACATTGCATAATACAGTCAAGACAATGTCAGATAGTAGAATTTTACTGCCTCCGGAAAATGCACGTACGTTATTTGTGTGTTTTGTGATACAGGAAACTCTTCAGGGTCTGCTTAATGACAGTCACAATAATGTTGTCCGCTTGGTTCTTAACATTCAAGCAGAAATCTTTAACAGTATGCATTAGCATTGGTCAGACAAAACAACGCTACAATGAGATGACAAGCTATAATTCTATGTTTTCTTTGGAACGCATGAATACGACTCATGTCAAGTAGCCAATCTGTTCCGGCGACTGACGCTATCAACAACGTACAGTTGAAGTAAAAACTTGTGACCATAGAAATCTCAAAAACAATCTAAGACTTGACTAAAGATTTTATAATTATAATACGAGTACACGTTAAAGTTCAGTATTTTAAGATATTTAATTCGGCAGTTTCATATACTGTCGTTTTCATTTGAATCCGTTTATTAAAAGTTAAGAATTAAAAATTATGCCTGGCCATCGTATTTGTTACACGTTATTCAACGTAGATCTAAACCATCACGGAAACTACCTACGAGGGTTAATAAACTGCCATGATTTAATTGGAGATTATGTACTGTAAGTTTCTTTAGTACCACGTATTTACTGATATTAGGTTTTGTTTTGTTCTGAATGACTACGAAATTTGAATTAGAAGATCAGGAAGGAAAAATTTTGACCTGTCCGGAAACCGAAGCCAGGATACTTACAACAGCATACACAAACTAATACAGAAAAGTTGAAAAAGTATTAAATTTTGTTTTAAATCGGCACTCTGAAATAGCGAAACATTGCACTGATCACTTTGTGACGCTAATCGGTAATTCTTGTAAAAAATATATAAATAATAAAAATGTTATACATTTATTATTAATATTTAAATTAAATATATATTGTATGTTTAAAAACAATGGTCATATTAAAGTTTACTAAAGAAATATGAAAACGCACGATTTGATGTCTTATTTAAAACGTTTCCTAATCAGGACAGACATGGAAGCGTTTTGACGACGAAGTGATCTGGCTGGAAAACCCAGAAGCCATATAGTTGAAGTCTGCAAATCATGAGTTTAATAATTTTTTTTGCTTATCTTCACCACAATAAAAACATGCATATCCTCCTTAATCAAAAGCTCCATTAATGATTTCAATGACACCATAGCCCTCTTCCACAGCAATCCACCTACTCCTCCACACAACCGCAGACTCAAAAAGAAAACTACCAATAGACTGAATCTTTCCACGCTCACTCCGGCATAACCTAACAATATTTTCTCTCTCATTTGGCTGGCATCTCATTCTCCGGTCTATTACTTCTCTTCATCTGATTCCCCCTCCTATCCTAAACTCTATTAATATTCAATCACTAAGTCAGTCAAATATATTATCAAATACAATAACAGAATTATGTTCACAGTTCTGTCGATTCTCTCTTTTAAATTGATTGTCAATGGACTCTACAATTTCTTCAAGCAATCATGACAATTATTTATTCAGTGAATAAATAGGTATATAAAATGTAATAATAACTTTAATATCTTCGGATAAAAGTTTCGCAATAAAAAAAACTATAAGCTAAACCCGTTGGTGGTTCCTGTATTGCGGTGTCCTGGTTGAATAGTGCAGAGAAGGCAGAGACCTCACAGCTGCAGCCGTTACTCCAGCATTCCTGGCCTGGAACCAGCTGCATCCGGATGTTCACAAACTCGACCACAAAGTTGCACTTTTCGAACAAATAAAAATAAAGTAGGGCTACAGTCCATTTATAATACAAATAGCCTGATATAAATAGAAGACGTTACTGGGAAAGGAGAATTTTACACCTGCCAATTTCTGCCATGAAACCTTAAATTTGGGTAATAATAAAACCAAATTCTTTGTATCACAACACAAAATTTTCACAGTCACATTAATAGACCTAAGTTGTACAAATCCGGTGGTTTATTCGAGAATAAAATATTTTTAAATGTCTCTGGAATAAAAAAATGTGTAAAAGTCTTCAAATGGCGTTTACTCTAACTCAATAACGCAGTAATTTCTTGAATGCAAATAAATATGTTTTTCCTATTATTATTGTGGTGTGCATTTGTACCCACACACACACAAACACAATTATCCCCATTAAAAGCGCTTATTGAGCGGACTAGGCTGCTTGCAAACCAAACGGTAGATCAATAATGAACACGATTGGTTAATTTCAACATCCAATTGAGATTATACATATAGCCAGACGAGAGACGGGAATCCAGTACTATTAATGTCACTGACTGAAATATTTTGGAAAGTAATGCTAACAGGAGTCTAGTAGGCCTAAAAAGGTGACACTTGTAATAATTCGGCACGTGCATATCCCTTGCAACAATAAGCAGGAAGGGACAGGACATTGAAAGGGTCCGAGTCAATTCGCCGGAGGAAATGAAAATAATAGGTTCCGCTAGCCACTCTTTTTTGCTCAAAGATTCCGTACACTTTCGCAGTCTGGCACCTGAACTGCACATCCGATCTCGAGGGATTGAAAAAGGAGGTCACCACCCAGAGGCAAGAAGAGTTTTTCCCACATTTCAACCCCGTCAGACAGACGAAGGCGGAGCAAAATTAATGAAAGGCGGAACCAAGGAGATTTTCGGTCACTTATTATTATTAGTTGATATTTTTGGAGATTTTCGCTACGTTCAAAGCATTGACTCTGCAGCATTGCTGAGTAATTATCTGGAGGATTCTCTTCATCCACATGGCTGGTTATGGACAACGAGTAGCCGTTTCCAGCGACCGCAGCTGACTAGGACCACGAGATGCTCCGATATCCAGAGCCAACTGATTTACAACACAGTGGTGATGTACAAATTCACGTTTCTCGTCCCCACCCCCGGATATTTTGAGCGTTAATTAAAAAATTCCATTGTAAATTTTTGTTTTTATACCCACTAGATTCCTAGATGAAATGATTGCTCTCCGTTGAGCTTGCAAGCAACCGACCCAAATTTAAATGAATTAATATTCTTTTGTAATTTATGCATTACTTTTTTTATTTCTTTTTAACCCAAGTGTTAAACTTTTAATTAAAAAATTGTTTTTCATTTCTTATGAAATATTATCATTGTTTTTTATTAAAATTAATGTTTGACCAACAGCCACCACATTGATTCCACAGAAAATAACGTCATGCCAGCATTTGATTCTAAGTGTTTTCCAGAAAAACAAACTTAAATAGAAGAATAATTTTTTGATCAAATATTACTTCAAGAAACACGGTTGCCTTAATAACACAATAGGTTTGGTAATTCTTTTAACTGTAAGAAAAATAGTCACTAGTTGAAAGAAAAGAATTTCGCACAAGTGTAGTGTTCAAAAACGATCAATAATTAAGTGATATGATATCAATAACTACGTTATCGTATTCCTATGCGACTTGAGATAAAATGTATATACTCTTTAGTGACATTACAAGAGTAAATTATGATCAGAGATTTTTGTAATATAAGGTTACGTGTATATTAATTTTTATACCAATTGTTTCATTTCAATATAATGGGCTACCTCCTTTCTAAATTTCTACGCAGTGTATTCACAACAAAATTGCGCAAACATCAGCAGTCAGTTTAAAGGAATTCCTTTCCCAGCCTCTGTTACGAACTTTCTTGTCGTTTTCCCCCTGGAAGGGTCCGGCACCAGTTGGTGCATTACAATGAAAATGCGATTGTGCAAGTATTCATATTGCTCGCTTTACATTCTAAGTGCGTAAATAGTCGATAAAGTTCTCAACTACCTCAAGAGAACTCGAGTGAATTGAATTTCTTATACAGTCGCTGCCGGAAGTGAGTCACGTTTTAAAATTATCATGCACCCGGCACTGCGGAGCTTCAAAATTTATTGCTACGCAATGATAGATCTCTCAAATAATTTGTACGCGTGCATTGACTGTATAGTAAGTTACAGCAGCTCGCTTTATGACACTACAGTAAGAGAACTATAATTATTTGCGAATATTGCATTAGTCATACGGAAGTCACGTGGTAACATCACGCGACTAATGCCAAGTGAAACTGACATGAGCAACACGTTCTTAATCAAATGGATAATAAAGAAATATTGATTAAGTTTGGCCTAAATTTTTAGCTATTTTATTATTCAATTGTTAATTTTACGGACGTTAATATATTTTGTCAGCAATCTCTAAAATGTCAATCTTTTCTGATTAACGGCTAAGCTTAAAGTCATCCAACTTTAAGTAAGACAGAATGTAAACATGAAGGTAAATAATTTGGGGTATACAAATGTTTAGAGATCGCACATACTTCTGCTTCTCATACCAAAATTTAACATTTTTTGTATGAAATGAAAAGATAAAAAAACATAGCGCTGAGGGACTAATTTGAGGAATTGCTGACCTGCTAATTGTGGGACTGGCCGCGTACCTCAATTGGAACTTGATTGAGCTTAAGCTCCAGTGTCTTGACCTCTTAACATACGGAACGTGAAGAATCGCCGAAAATAACTCAAGACAAGACACTGGAGGAGGTCGGAGTGTTTTATTTAAGAATACGTTGAGCAATAGCTCAAGAGTGGAATAATTTGGAAGAAAAACCTGAAAAGCTAGCTTTTAACTGTGATCAGTAGTGCTGTTAAATCTCACGCCGTCATTAAATTACAGATAGTGAATTAATTTGGAGGAAATTTACCATCGACCTGAAGAAATTGTTAATAGAGCATATCAATGGCATAACCGCGAAAGTACTACATTACGAATTTGCAAGGAGAGCAAATGCTTTCAAAAATAGTTTAAGTGGCAAAGAATACAAGATTGCCGTAAGTTTCTTATATTTAAGTTTTACTAAATTTACGCTTGTGTCCACACGCTCGAACTAAAATAGAAACATACGAGCCCACCGTAAAAACATAAAAAATATAGTCTTTCAACTAATATCAGATCATTGTTTTCAAATTATCCAGAACAGTGTCACTGGCTCAAAATCCAGTCTGACGTAAAAATCGAGAACAGTTATAACAAATCTACTAAAGTGTATTTAAATTATATGAAAATGTGTGTACTCTTCTGTTCATGAATTTACGAGATCATTTTTCTGGAAAGTAGTTTATATGAAATAAATACTTTTGGAAGCGTCTAAATTATTTTCTTCACCTTTTATGCAGGTTATTAACCACTATTATTCCCACTAGATACGATTAGCGTTAAAAAAACAACTTAAGGATGCGTAAGAGTGAATATAATTTAGATGTGTAAAGTAATTAGCATCTAAATTTTAATGGGAGTCTATCTTTTACTTACATATAATGAACTTATAAAATTGTAACTCGTTTTGGGATTGACTAGTGAAAATATTGGAAAATCATATTCGTGGGGAATTTACCGTCCATTGGTTTGTCGGACCTGAAGTTCGACCATGCGTAGTGAGGCTAAAAGGTGTGCAAACAATATCTCTGGCAGGATTTCGAACCCGGGCCCTCGATTCAAGTAAGGATACTGATCACAATACTGAAACTTGATTATGCAATATATCATATATTACACACACACATACACATAGTGTGATCTGTTTTACTACCACAATCGAATATCGCAATATCCCTGACACCCAACTTGAAGCAAGAACAAGTTAACTTTTAATAGAGACTTTGCCGAGAAATTTAACCTACAGCTTCTCTGACAAAAACAACTCCACTATGCATTGTAGATGTGACTCATAGTGATATTGTTGGGTAATAAATGGAAAAGATTGAGTTTGTGGAAGAAGGAAACACCACAGAATCTTAGGTTTCAAGCAGGATTAAAGCTGATCCTCTAGTAAGCTGGAAGCAAAACCGCAACATCGGCACTTAGCAGGGTCACGATACAGGATTGTGTAACTTCCTCGGGCCACAGTGTGCAACTTAACTCTGCAGAAATATAATACTTTTAGCTCAATCATTAAAATTTGTCACAGTTACGAGACACTTTAAGCTTCCAAACTATCATATGCACAACCGAATTTAGAATAATGCATTACAATACGAAAAGTAAGGCTCCGAAATACCTTAAAAATTGTACGCATTATGTAGATCTCATTTCTTCCCCTAAAACCCTTTCTACTTCATTGAACATCCTATTCGAGATTAAGCAAATTTCGTCAATTTCAAGGATTGCCAAAATCAAAAGTTCTATTATTGATGTGAGATTTGTGGCAACGCTGAATACAAAACAGGAACAATGTTAAATAACTAATGCTTTTCCAGTGTAGTTTTATATTAATAGCTAAACTGTCAATTGTATGTTAAAACAACGTTCCAACAAAATTAATCTCCGGATCGGCAGTAATATTTCCAAAATTTTTAAAATAATATTAGAAACCATTGACAAACATGAAATCAAAGAAAATGTAACTGTGTTGCTTGTTTGTGTTCTCCAGTATGTGTGTGACATCGTGTGTCCGTAGTGTGTTTATATTAACTTTTGTCTATATAAATTTTCTTTTATTAATTTATTTTAAGATTATTTGTCTTTAATGATGTACTTTATTTTGTTCATTTTTAATGTATGACGTATCCTATTTCCTCAATCGAGGATTAATGGAAACAACAATAAATCTAAATCATGCACCTGACTACGCCAGATATAAAATTTGCTGTAAACGTTGTATTTTTATTTGAACCAAAAATTATTTATTAAATTAATAACATTGTTCTGAAAATTTAACACCCCGATCAATACTATCTCTCCATTAGAAATAGAATGTAATACTTAAATTTAATTTCAAGCAACATCTCAAGTAAATATCAGGAAAATAATGAAAACGTAATGACATCCTTCATACCGCTTTTAATTAAGCGGGACTATTGACTTATGTCAAGTTATAGAGAAACTATCGGCTTTCACTTCAGATGATATTATCGGGCATCTCGTAACGACTAAACAACCAATTCTGTTATGTCGAGTGAAAAATAAATTGTACTAGATGATTTTTCATTGCAAATTAAATGGAAACATCCTTTTTACGACTACAGGTTAAAAATTAAGATACGTATCCGGAAGTCACAATTCAGGTCCAATGTTAATGTGGAAATTGAAGAGATTTTCAGTTAAATGAGCGTTTAGATTTCATAGTAAGTTTCTATAATTAATGGAGTCTTCGTATTGTTTGCGGAAGACTGTCTAAGAATTTAATTTAACAATCAGGAACCCGAATAGCAGCAATATGATAATACATGGATTTTCAAGTGACTTTCCATAGAAATGTCATGTGAAACAATCAGCAATTACTGTAATGTAAATTATATGTATATATCTGTTCATTATGTTTTCCTTAGTAAACGTGCATTATACGGTCACAAAGAGACAGATCGAGAGCTTAGTATAGAAACAGTACGTATAATTCTGTTTCTTCTCATTTTTAACACTTCAGTAGCCATAGGACTTCGATAAAATAACTATGATTGGAGGACTAGGTCTAACGGCGTAGATGGTGCATAAAGAATTCTCGGGTTTGGGATACCAGTTGGACAAGTTAGAATCATAATAAAAAGAAGAAATCCTACACCGAACATTACAATCTGTAACAAAAGTTTGCCTTCAGGAATAAAAAGCAAGACAGAGCTTGTTACCATTTCTGACGTAGGATTGACCAAGATCCATCGAAGTTGTTGTCGAACTGGCAGTCACATGGCGGGGACGTACGGAAAATAAAAATTAGTTAGTGGTGTAGTACCCGGTGAGGTGAACGTGTGATAATCGAGACAGCCTCGTCTATGTGAATAGTTGGTGCAAGTGCACGTATAATATGAAAAATGCCCGAACCCCACGTGCTAATACCGAGCGAATTAAATGTTAAATATATCTTTAAATTTTCAATTTCAATTTCAATTCCAATTCCAGTTAAAGTAATTGCTGTTTATGTAAAATAGAACGTATGCTTTATCAGTAGCGCGTGACGTGCACGTGCTTTCTTTTCCATGCAGAAAACGTTATCTACCACGTGAGTCATGCAGGTAATACAGAACATTATAGTAGTATTGTGCCTTCACCGCTTCTTATAAACGTTCGATTCAACAATGGTAAAATGACCTTATTTCTACTACACTACGGCATTTCTTGTAAATGACTTAAATAACTTCAATATAAATATAATTTAAAAATGTGCTTACATTAACTCCGATTACCATAAGCGAATTGGTACAGCTCTGCATTTCCAATAACAATAGTTCTTACCTGAAAAAAAGAAAATTATTTTAATGTAATACACATGCTGTGAAAATACATGTCTCATGAAAATGAATAATTTACAATGCAATATTTTCTTCAATTTAAAGACAAGTTTTCCAAGCTGTTACGTGCTCAGCGGAGAAACAAGTGAACCTTTGTCATTATTTCAAAGTTGTCACAAACGCAAGACCTTGCAAGTCCAAGGTTTTACAAGGACTGTTTAAAATCAAGAATGAACCATGAAACACGAAATTAGCACGTATAGTCTTAAAACTACGTGATGTCAGCAATCGCTTGAATAACATCAAGACAAATAATTTCTATTAGTACTCAACGACGATATCTTTCAAATTATAACTAGAAACAAATTAACGTGTATTTCTCAGAGTTTGAAATACATAAAATATATTCGAAGCTCCTTAATATCTCGTAATATACATGAAATTCCGCAGTCGTTATTTTCTATTAAATATGTATTATGGACAAAGAACTACCTATTTTGGGAGATTTATGTGCTGGGGTCGAAGACCTTGGGTATAAGGCAAGAGTTGTCCGCTGATCCCATTGGATCAGTCGGCTAGCTGCCTCCTAAAACTGTTTAAGACATGGAGAAGGGAATGCAAACTAGTCTCCCGTCATTCGGAAGGGCGTGAGAATAGTACGCAATGCCCGACCTACCAGATGCAGGTTTTCAAAGGGTTTCCCTGCATCTCTTTAGGTGAAACACCGGGTAGGATCCTTAAAGTATAGCGTACGGCTACCTTGCTCTACCTTCCGCATTCCCCCTTTTGAATTCCATTTCTATGCTATTAAAGGGCAGTTACCTGTTTCAGGATCACCCTCATGTAGCCTGTTAACTCAAAAAAAACCTCCACATCCTCACGTTCCTTTCCTATGCTATTAAAAGCGAGTTTCCTGTTTCAGGATAACCCTCGTGTAGCCTGTGACCCGCCTCACCCCCCCCAAAAACTGTCAACAATATAGCCTATAATATATAACCGACCGACTGCATGTACTCTTTATAGACTTCCAAATATTTTTCTTCAAACGTTGAATGTATGTGTGTTAATCTATCCCTTCCTCTACATGGACATATCTATTTCATCCCAACTTTCGGGACCTCTTCAGTTCATTATTTAAAATCTTATTAACATTTCATGTTGCTACCGCAAAGTCCTTGACCGAAAATAAAAAACCGAAAAATTTGAAATTTTAATAAGTTTCTAAATAATATACTGAAATGTTTGCGAAAGTTGGGGGCGAAACATTTTAATTCAAAGTAACTTATTTTATTTCTGACTTTTGGATATTCTTTGTATTTTATTTATAATATTACGTCAGATTACTTAATTGCTTTATTCATAAAATATTTCAAGAAATGGCTTCAAGAGGAAAGTGAAAACGCCCTTTTCGTTTAGACATTTCGTCCAAACAGGGGAACTCGGGGCGGAACGCGACATTCTTTAACAATTACTGTAAAGTTATTAAAAAGAAAAATCGCTTCAAAAATGTATAAAACATTAGTTTATTCTATTATTAATCTAATATCAATATAAGTTAAAACAACGAATTTAGGTTTTTGGTGAATTTTTGCCCCCGGGCAGAACGGGGCTGCATGTTTTGTAATTACAATTTATACAACAAAATTAAATTTAAATTAAGAAATATCTGAACACATTTTGTGTTTTCTTTCCTATATTTCATCGGTTCATCCTCTATATCAGTGTTTGACATTAGTGCGAATATGAAAAACCAAAGATGAGAAAATTTTTCTGTGTTAATATTTCTCAATAAAAGATTAGCCCTTCAAGAAATAAAAGAAAATTATATAAACGTTACGATTATGTTCGCTTTTAATAAGAATAGCTTAGAAGCCGTCCATACAATAAACAAGAATGAATTAAGTTCCCTAATTAATATCCACATCATTAGAATTATTCTAGTTGTTACATTTCTGAGCATGTGTGTGCCTATGAGGTAGGCCATAGAAATTCTAAAGCAAAATGACCAGTATGAGCCATTCATAAGAGTTGTAACAGTTTGTGGGCGTCAGGGGAACAATGGCGTGTTTCTCACGGCGAACTGTACGGCATAATGAACTTTGACACTTGCAACACGATACGGAACATCGGGGCCGTGCCAGTTTAATTACACCACCAAACACAACCAAATAAAAACATTGTTACTGCTTCTTATCCTATACAGTGAGTCACATTTATTTCAATTTGTCCTGCATAAAAATGTATTGCCTATACAATTCTAACAGTACCCCGCGTAACGAGCTCTGCTCGGAATATTTGCGTAGCTTTTCTTTTGATTCCAACAGGGTAGAAAAAATTCAAACACCTACGCTATGTAGGAAAATATGCTCATAATGTTAACTGATCCAGTAGTAATATATTAGGCAGAAAAAAGGCGTTTAACTTGTAGGACCTCTCAAGAACAGAGAAAATCTCTATCGTGTACAACTATGCGAAATAAGCGAAATCCGCAAGTGCGTAATAAGCCAGTATTTTAACGAATTTAAGCAAGTTTTCAGAACAGAAATGGCGGAACTTTGTGTGAAGTCGGAAATAGACGGCGCCCTAAATGTAGGGCGAGTCGTTTTTCACGGTTCTGGACTATAAACCCGACCGAAGTGACTATATTTAGGTTTTGGGAAAGGCAAACCTGCAGCCTGTTAGTGGAATGGATGGGAAAGGCATAAACAACTGAATACTAGTGATGCAGCCAGCAGCTGTGACTTATACACGATAAGTTACCTAATCTATAGATAAAAATTAAATTTCTCTATCGTGAATGACATAACCGTCACTTTTGTTAGCTGTTAGCCCAGAATGTGATCTTTTTTTTTACAGTACGGAACTTCATTTTGCAAAATTTTAAGCACTAAATACTAGTAATATCGTCACGAGCGTATGTGGCAATATCGTCATTTTCATTTTTTCACTACGAACGAGTCCATGAGTTGCTATAACTAAATAAGACAAGTAAAAAATACTATGGTAGTGTAGTGCGCCACGTGAAATCTTGTAAACGCAAGAAAGCTAGATGGTGAAATCGATATTTGTCACTTTTTAATGCCTTTATAAGTCGAATTTCATGTCAAATAACTTGACCCTATAAGCTAAAACAATTTACAAACAAAAATTGTAATAATCACTAACTAATGTTTTGCAATGGAAAGTAACGTTAGATGAGATGTTAAATATTAAGACGGAGCTGCCAGTCCAATTTGTTTTGATTTCATCTAACGACAAAAAATTGCTTTTTACTCAACAGTCAATCAATTCAAGACAATTACTCAAGACCTGCCTATGTTTGCCATTCGTCTCTGAAACAAAATTGGATTTTACAATCGTTTAGTATGAGAACTCGTGCTTCTGTGGCACAAAAAATAGTTCCTAAAAAACAACAGTAATCTAGCAAAGCGATTTCACTCAGAGCCCTGAATTGGTTATATATGGTGTATATAACATATTCAAATATATATATTTTTAACTCATTAACAAATTTTAAGGGCTTGAATGTTCAAACTGTATCAAAGCAAGTTACAAATTATTTACTCGCCATAATTTTGAAAATAATTACAATTTCTTTTACCGGAAAGTGTCTTAAATAACTCAATTTATAAACAAATATTACATTATATTCGTGAATTTGTAGTCGCGGGTAAGTTCATTATTTATGCACCTAACTATTCCTCAGGAGAAGATCTCCACGCAGCTAATTAGTTTTCATTTAAACTTTACAAATTCTGAATACATTATTTTTCAACCTCTTGTCCAACAACTATATACATTGTTTCATATAGAAATTTATCATGTCAAATTTGTTTGCAATAGTACTTTTTCATTTCTGTTTTATCTAGTGTAATGTTTGTTTTTTAGTAGTTTATTTAACAAGAAACAGGAATACAAATTTAATTTTTTTTAATATAATGAAATATATCTTTCAAGGTACTATTTCGTGGGGATAAGCATGCAAACGTTTGAGTGGCAACATGTGATCGGGTTTCTGTAATCAAAAGTTGATTTTAACTTATCTCAGTCCAGAATGTTATTAAATTTCTTCTTTCCTTCGTACTCTCTCTTTACATTTGTCTCTCTGTATTGCGGTCCATCCGGCTACTCTCTCTCCCAACATTTTCCCCGATTCCTTAAGCACTTATTTAAATATTAATTTATTTTATTTTGTCCGTTCTTCGTGAATATCACGACTCTAGAAAGTTTTCGGTATTGTTTACAGTCGAGAGATCATCAAACTCTAGTAGGAAACTGCTCATTTGTAGTTCAAATTTACCAATTTAACAGTATGTGGGGCAAGTTTCACTGTAATCAACGAGAAACATTTACCACGAATTATCTTTAATTTTTTGAAGAAATTGCTATTGCTATTCCCGGAAAAACTTTTGCCAAAAAGTAAAATAAACTTTGCTGATAGTGCGTTCCTTCAAGGAATGCTATAATCTCAAGATGTCTTCGTGAAACAGTTTTTCTATACAGGTGATAATTTTATAAGACTGTAGATGCCCCTTTTTAGGTTATATGATTCTGTATATTCACTCCCATCTGTTGATATTACACAACTTGAAACAATAAACACATTTATTTTCTTTGATAATTACGATCGCCGCCTATTTGTATCCTTAACTAGAAATGATTTTTTTTGTTTCCAGTGTCTCACTGTTAGACTCGCTTGGATCATGTTTTCCGAAACTTCAAAATCATCTTTATCCCTTCATATTTCTTGCAACGAAGTAGAAGGAAAAAGTTCCAATGATGAGCACATTTTACAAATTTATACTTTCTACAACGTATTGAGTTATGACTGAAAAATTTTCCTTGAACGAAAGTGCTTTAGTGGCTTCGAAGATATCCGCTTAGTGACGTTTTGTCATTAAAACTGCAATTTGCGACTCCATACGTGTATGTTTTAAAATCTACCACAACCTATAAATGTGCATGCACAAGCAATACATGTGGTTCGTGCTCATACAGTGACGTATATTAGCATAATTCCCGTTACGTCGTAGCCCTGTGATCGCCCTATTGTGCTGCGGGGGCGTGCCAGCCCTGACAACAGCTTCATTTATGCTCCAGCGCTGACAAATTACCTGCACTCGTCGGCTCCTGCTATAACAGCCCTTTCATGTGTTAATTCTGTAAGATATTGAAGGTTTAACTTGAAACGACTTGATACAAATATCAGCAATCAATTCGGCTGAAACAAACACCGGTAAAAGAAACAGCCAGGATACATAGTCAACCAAAATAACAATCGAAATTAACTGAAAACTAGTGTGTCGATAAAAAATTATTATAAACAAAATATAAGAAGCAGTTTACAATAAATACAATCAGGCGATCTCACAATCGAGATTTGATATATTCGATATTGACAAACGCTTAGTTCCACCCACTTTAATTACCTCTACACATCCTAGGAACTTACAATTTTGTATAACTGCGTAATTTCTAAATGGAAGTTCCCAAAAAACTAAATCTTCATTAAACGCATGCATATATAGGTTTATCAATTCAATGTGTTAGTTTGTATTATTTATTGAATTGAGAACTACACTTTATATTTTAACGAAATATTCTGTATTTTTAAAAAATTGTTCTTTTAAGTTTTCTTTAGTAATCTGATGAAGTTTACAAATATGGACGACACGTTATAGATGTATTAAATATCAATATTGATAACTGACAAATTGGCTGGATTTTTATTTATAACTAAAGATAATACCAGATTAGTAAAACATAACGAACTATAATTTAATATTATTTCGAAAAAGTTTACTTAAAGAAAGGCCAAATACCTTTACATAACACTCTGAAAAACCTATTCCACTCCTTCAGTATCCAGCTCATAACTAAAATATCCAATAATTTATCCATGATCTATTTTGTAATTATCATCTTCGCTCCTTTAAATTTTTCTTTTTTTGGCTATTTAATTATTGCATTCTTTGGTTCTACTGCAATATCTTTGTAATGTAATAGTTTGGTGTATTGTTATTTTTTTCAACCTGAAGTGGGTAAACCTGTAATTGCTAAATTATAGTGGATCATGTTTTACTAATAATTTGTCTGTATTTGGCCTGATTGAAACATTAACATTAAAAATTAACTATTATAATGACATTATTGATTCATTAAATCTTTATTTCTTAGATCATCGCTCCAGATATCTGTGTCTAAGTGAGTCTATGTCAGTTATTTCATGCATATTTATTTTCATTCTGCTCTAAAAACAAGTTATATCCTGTCATCTTCCTCTTCGTTGCACCCTTAATATTTCCTCTCTCACCTATGCAACAAATTTGCACTCTCTAACCACCTGAAAATTTTCCCACGTTTATCCTTCAATGAATGGAAACAAATATTGAAGAAAATGAAATGAATTAGGAGATAGGTTCAGTGAGAAAAAGTAACAGTACCCCGGAGAAGTATTTCCACGAGTGTTTACTAATAAGTAATTTAGTTATCAGTATTAAAGTAAATTTGATATCGGTATATTGTTCGACTGTTCCATTACCGATTAATTTATTACCGAAATTTCAGGAGTTCAAGAGAAGAGCTGGTGGAAGAATAAAATGTTGACGAAGGAACATTTGTGCCCGAGTTAGAAGTGCTTTGTGAGTCACGCGGAGTCTCCGCAGCTGATTCACTTCGCAGGGAGAGAATTGCTCCCTCCGTTATAGTCAGATATAGGGTCAACGAGAGAAACGAAATTAAGATGAATGGAACGAAGGCAGAAGTACCATTCCTAAATTTATATATCCAGTATAACAACGTTGGTAACAAAGTATTACCAGAGAAACATTACAGTTTTTGTTTGGTCAATACTTCGTGCATTCTCAGACCCCATGAAATATTACAACCATAGACCACTACTATTAAAATTTACATTACAAATTACCTTCCCATCGCGTATATTTCTTGATGGATGCTTTCTTCGGGTTCGGGTTCATCTCTCGATGGCGAAAAGTTCACATTAATTATAAGTCATGATTTTTAAAGACATTCCATATACTGAAATATGGTAACCGACACCTCCTCTATTTACTATTGCACGTTCTGGACTGAAACGTTTGAACTCTCCAACCTCAAGTTCGATTAAAAAATATATTAATTAAAAGAATTGTCAACGGATAATTCTCGCCATGTGTGTTGATTTCTCGTATAGAATACACCATTTAGTTATTGTTCGATTGTAAATTGATTATGAATAAATAATGTTTTTCAGCTTCATTAAATTTATTCTCAAACAAATTTAAGTTGATTCTTTACTCTCTATTACAATAAATATTCTGTTGGTTCACCTATTGAAATGGGTCGTACTATCTCGTTTTTTTTCAAGGCTCTCATATGCCGAGGCATCCTAATCTAATTTAAGAGGTGTATTGAATCAGTCGGCAAACTGGTTGAGACACTGAGAAGGGAATGCTGCGATCCCACAGCAAACTCTCCTCCCATCATTCGGAACTGCGTGAGAATAGTACCCAACAGCCCGACCTACCTGATGCAGGTTTTCTAAGAGTTTCCCTGAATCTCTTTTGGTGAAACACCTGTTCGGATCTTTCAACTATAGCCCAGAGGCCCTAATCAACCCTTAGATACCTTTCTCTACCTTCCACACCCCTCATGTTGTCAATTCCCTTCCTATTCTATTGGGGGAGTTACCTGTTTCAGGATCACCCTCATGTAGCCTGTTACCAAAGGAAAACTATTTAATTCTAGGCAATATACAGGGTGAACAGAGGGAAGTCTAAAAACTTTAAAAAGGGATTAATACAAACAATTTTCCATATTGGCATTATTCTTTCGAGACGTTTAGTTACCGCGTAACTTCAGAAAAGAAAACTGAGAAATATATTCGAGAAGCTCCTCCCCTATCACCCATTTATAATCATATCTTCAATTTAAAAGCTAGTTCCACTTTCGTAGTAGAATCATATCTGGCACACAGCCTGTAGCTTTCCCTTGCGCGTTATCTCCTGACGTATCTTTAAAACAGTTTTACTTGCAGCGTTATCATAACATATTCAGTCGCTTCAAGAAACATTTATACAAATCGTAAGTATTATCGGATGCATGTAAAAAGAATATAACTTTTTCACTACGAGTAAACAAGATAAACGAGGTCAGAAAATCTGTAGAAGCAAGATGGAAAAAGGAAACAGGTGATTTGATAAGAAATAATAAGGATTCTTTAATTTGATTTACTGCCTTGCATTATACTTCTATTATCCGAATCCGTACAGGCTATGAAGCATGAAAAAATAACAAATGAGCCCTAAAAAAACACATTTACTATATTGAATAAGTGATTAAGTTCATTTCCCTATTTTTCATTTTATGTCTCAAATCCCAAAGCAAATCTTAGCTAAAATTTGTTTAAACTATTAGAATAAATTTTGCTTTATAATTGCACGGAGCTTTGCTCAACTTCAACGTGAGAAGAACCTCCACCAAAATACTGAGAAGCGCGACTTTTCTTTGCAAGAGAAATAATTGACGAGAATGTAATGTGTAAGAAATGAATTCGAAAAACTAGATAAACTGCATTATTATTTGGCTATAATAATTTCTCCAAGATGAGGTGTGTGAAATTACGAATAATCAGAACAGTTAATTGAGAAGCTTTTTCTGAATTAATAATAATTTAAGATATTAGAATCCGGTGGATGTTGTGAAATTCATATTATTCTGCAACAATTTTCTTACAGAGTCTATAAATTACATTATCCACATTATTAGATTCACATCTTCCTAGTTTTACATACTGGTAGTAGTATCATACACGATGTTAGGTCAGAGTAGATTGAGTTGACTGGAGGATATTACGATTTTACAAAGATAAGTAAGAAAAACACTAACACTATAATCGAAGAAACTTGCTTTTTTAAAAAAGCTAACTATTGAATAGCAAAACTGTTTGAAGTGGCTGAAGGTAGAAGGAAGCCCGTTTTCAACGACGTAGAAACTGCGCTGCACTCCCTGAGAGAAGTCTTTGTTCTGATCCATTTGAACATCCTGCGGCTTCATATGGGATTATTTACGTGTCAAGAGACGACAGGATGCCAACTTCCTGTATAAAAGTTACTCTGTATTCGACTAAAATATTATAATTTTTTAAAAGAACATACAGAAAAGTATTCGGAAGGTATACCAATTACGTCAGTTTTATTATCAATTTTATACTATAATTAGTTGTTTCGCATAATAAAACAATCTATTGATATTAATATTTTCAACCAACATCAGAATAAAGTAGGTGCATTGAAGTATCTATGTAATATATTAAATTAAATAAATGAAGATGAAGCGACCATCAGGTGAATGTAATAGCAAGTTTTACTGAAGTGGTATTGCGGTAATTTTGGATTAATAATCTAAGATTTATTTTAATTGGCGACATTTATCCAATCTTTATTAGCATTAAAATGTTAAGGTCTTTTAGTAACTACATCATGTACTCAATAAATTTTCTGTTCTAATATACATCAGGTAATGTGAGAATGATTAAGCATACCTAATTTAGTCAGTTTCTTTATTTTAACTCATTGTAACTATGCATTGTGTCGTGAGTACTTTATTATCTAGATACACGCTTGTTTTCCGCCTTCCAGGGAGGTAATTCATGTTCGTGATGTGAATCCTAAATGATAAACGTCGATACAGTAGTTCTGTAGATGCAGGCAATAAATTACTTGAATCACCTGAAATAGATCGTCATAAATTAAACACTCGTCAACACGGCTGGACGGCGGAAAACTTATAAATATGACGTTTTTGCACGCTCCAGATTGTACAATTTTAGCTTGGACCCCACTTGGAAAGGCTCCAGCAGAGTTGGGTTATTTCCAACATCAGAGTTGAAGAATAAATGGTAGGCGGCAGAGACTGATTTCTGTGGCCCACATTCGGGAGATTTTTATTTGCTGGCTCAATAATGGGAATCTTAGCCTTTGTTGAAGAAGTGTATCATGAACGAAAATTCAAAGGAAATTAAGTGTTTTAATTGGTATATAATTCAATTGTGAATAGAAATTTTAGAGGCACGATATTCAGAATATACTCAAAATCACGCCGTCCATTTAAATATTTAGCTGGCCAAACACATTACTTAGGGATACAATGAAAGTTAAGGTTAACCGTTCCTAATTTGAACAAATGGATTGTCTAAGCAAGCAATAGAAAACTTGTACAGAAATTCCAACTAATACAACGGAGACAACTAGTCGGCAAACATTACCAATTGTAAACTTTATATATACATACATATATATATAAGGTCTTTTTTTCTAGTCAATATTATTTTTATAAGATCAGATTTGAAAAATCTCGACTGGACCTATACTCGAACCCGGGATCTACCGCTTGCTGGGCGGGTGCTAGACCTCCTGAGCTAATCCGATTCGACTCCTGAACCGATGCGAGATCAGTTCATCACTTGTGTAATGAAGCTTAGGTATTTGTAATTATGCCTTCTTTAACACTGACTATTGTATCACAAAAGTTTTTTTTTGTAAAATTAATTACTTGGACACCTTGAATATGTAACTGACATGTTACTACAAATAACGAAAATTCTTTTCCTTTTAGATACTTCCTTAATTAAATCATTATTTTATTATTTAGTTATCACGAAAGTAATGCATGTCAGGAGTAAATAGTGTTTTTTTTCAGGAGATAAGTTATTTGATTAATGGATGACTTTCTAAACGCCCTGGTTATTAAGTGGAGGGGGTCGAGTTCCCCCGAGACTGGCCACTGGAATTTGCACACACTGTTAACCACGTTGTTCGGCGAGTTCCCCCCTCTCCCCCTCACACAAGATAGCTAATGAACGCTTGATTGCATCTACACAACGCCGCCCGAAGTCAAACGGTCCGACAACAAACCGTTCAATTAATTTAGCCACGACAAAGTGACAGTTGAAAATATTTTAGTAGTTTTTCAAAGCTCTTAGCCGATTTTTTATGTAAAAAATGAAAAAAATATTAGGTTAACTCCTACTTGCTAAAACATAACTACACGGCGACGTAGGAGGCTAGCGGAGTGCGACGTTAGGAAGAAGGTCCCGACGCTCGAGTGATAAAAATATAATCTAAAATATTTTCGATTCACTACTTGTCGATACTTGTCCTATACAGCTTGAGCATTGATTCGCCTTATGTCAAAGTTAATGCCCATTTGTAGCCTAACTAATACAAATAAATAGTAAAAGAAACTGAACCCTAACAATAACGATTAGTTCAAATTAATAATCCTGGTATTAGATGTTTACAAAATATAAATGTTCCCAACTTATAAAATGTATAATTTCTTACTAACGTATTCTAACAGGATGATGCTGGTTGAGATAGAACGCAAAGCAGTTTGTGTGAAGACCAACTTTTAAGTGTATTATTAGTAAGTTCACTGTGTGTTAGTTTGGGGTTCAAAATTATTGACAGCAACGTATCTGAATACTGTTCATACCAGAGGGACTCCTCAGGTAGGTTAAGGTTTTGCCGACCTCCTTCAGTTGTGTTACAAATGCCCGTCATTTAAGGAATTTTACCGTTAAGGCATGCTCCGACCTAGCACATTCCATTCTAGGAAGGTTCCGAGGCTAACTTTGAGCATGAATACATCTCGTCAACGCACCCTTAAAGAGGTGGGCCGATTATAATGCCAAAACTCAAGCTTACTAAAAACACATTTCGACTCGAGACATAGCGTAGGTTACACAGATGATCTAATATGTACTGTCTCTTGTACAGATATGTCTCCAAATTTCTTTCATAATGTATACAGTTTTAACTCTATTTAAAATATCTTGCCCTAATTTCGAAGTGACATGGGAAATGGCGTACATAAATTGTTTGTAAATAGACAGATTGGCAAAACTGAACTAGTCATTAAATGTAGAATGAATAGGCGTCATGTAGCGAGACATCGACTGGAAAATGGACAACGCAAAATTACCAGGATTATACTAGTAAAAGGAGCGACAAAGGCGGCAATATTTCTTAAAGCGCCTAGAAATTTTTCACCGCACACATGTAAAAAAAATTAACCAAGATATTTGTTAAAGATTTTCTGTGAATAAAATAAATGAGCAACTTCTATTATCCTCCAACACGTTCTTTCCGTATCTATGTAATATGATTTTTCTAGTCTTTGGTAGTTCTATGCTTGAGGACAAAAAACTGAATTATTCAAATTTTTTGGGAAAATTTCGATAAATAGCGTATTTCAATCTTTTACAGTTACTTTTCCATTAAGTATGAGGGGAAAATATGAAGTAATTCGTATATGAGCTGTAACTGTTCGACTTTGCGAATAATATGAATGTGACAATGCGAGGAATGAATGCAACGAATTAACGAGATGTTTTGTAAGTCTGTCATAGAAAGTCGTAAAAATTTTCTTGGAACAGGTAAATGAATATGCATTGTAATAAAGTGTACTTATATATCGATAAAAAGGAGAGATACTTCACTAATGACAGTAGACGAAATCATGATTGAAATAATCGGGATTGTAGAAATAAGCTTGTTAGGAATGTAAAGGCGTGAACGTAAACATAGGTCACTTCGGCAAGAAATGATGTATCGAACCCGATTTTTATATTGAGAAATACTTAGAACCTATAATTTTAAAACGGTAGCGTTAGATTATCCTATACGAGTAGAGGTCCGAAAAATAATTAGAAATAGGGACAGTTAATACATTATGGATACATTTAAATACATGTAACCACGCAACGTTTATGGAGAATAATAAGTAACCTGCCGTTTGTCTCATGCCCCATTACCTCTTTGTGTTTATGAAATATTTTCCACATTCCTCACACGTCGTACAAGAGCAGCGAGGGCCAACTTTTTGGGGGGATCTCGGGACCACACG
The DNA here is from genome assembly GCA_034510155.1 of Eucriotettix oculatus. NCBI lineage: Eukaryota > Metazoa > Arthropoda > Insecta > Orthoptera > Tetrigidae > Eucriotettix > Eucriotettix oculatus. The sequence continues at coordinate 129,463,686 of CM067376.1, read as the reverse complement.
CCTCAGCCAATTAGTATCAAGTTACTTGGCTCACCTTCCTGCACAGATGAGCAATCATTACGCATAAATCAGCGATGTGCTCTGGAACCTTTGCAGATCTCACATTATTTTTAAAATAAAGCACAAGTAAATCGTATATCGGGATGTAGAACAGAGATCGCAATAAATCAATGAAGGTTGCAGATGGAAACGCCAAACATTCACAATACTTTCAGTTCACTGACATTAATTCCTCAAGGACTGTCGTATACAAGACCAATTTTAATATATTTTGATCTGAAATTTTAATAGGGGCACGTTATCTCGTCCAGATATGAAGTAAGATGAGTAAGTAAGGGCGTATAAATAGTTACTACATTATTGCTGAAATGGCTTATATCAAGTGCAATTGACATTATAGTGGATTTAACATCAGTTGAAGGTACTGTCGATATCTTTATTGAATTTGACCAAGAACGGAATTCCTACAATTTTGTAATCCTTTCTCTGTACTCCTGAATCCTTATATTTAAAATTAGGTCCCAGTTCCCCGTTATTATTACGTATTAGTGATGCTTAATACAGCTTAGATTTGTATATTTTATATCATTCATTTGTGAATTTATCGAACTTTAATGTTTTAATATACTTATAATTTGGAAAGAGAATAAAGTTTATCTTAAAATTCATGGAAAGTGGAGATCAACCAATCTGAAACGTCTATCATTTTAACATGTGTTTTTGTTGCAAGACAATTATGAAAAATTAAGTGTGGACATTTTTCAATTTCAGGTAGAGAAAAGTGAACAAAACGAATAGTCCTGTTGGGCACGTGCAATTATTCATCTATTCCCGGCGCTCAATTAGAGGCACAGTTCTCAACACGTATAATACGATGCATTTCCTTTTCCAACTTACCTGAGTGGCCGAGAGTATAGACAGCGTGCAGAAAACACGAGATATTGCGTGATCCGTCCGCAGCAGATGGCATGCGAAACACGAGTAAACACGGGGATCTGTCCGCAACGTGTTAACGCTAAGGTTAGCTTTTATCACAAAAGATTCGTCTACTGCATCTATTGACAGGATATAGCTTGGCTCTATGTTATTTAACACGTTAACTGACCCGGTATATAGCTCCAACTGCAAGATTGTGCTGATATTTTGTCACCTACCTTGACATTCAAGATTTTGATTACCTATCATTACAAGCCTTTAAATATTTTTACAACTTCAACTCTCTTTCCCTAAAGCGAACAAAGTCCCACCCATGGACAGAAAATCTGGTTTTTGGAATGCATGCAATTTATTGCCAACATGAAATTTCGTAATACCACGTTAGATCTCTATATAACAACGATATACTTTCATTGAAATCGACCTGGCGAACTAAGGAATACAGACAAACGGGCAAGAATTCAGAATAGATCTGTTCCTGATCCCCTATTACATGAAACGTACAGGTATGCTGAAATCACTTGATTCTAAGCAATGTACAAACAAAAGCAAATACTGCCGCATACTGAATAGAGAGGATCCTGACAATTGATTTTTTTTTATGTTTCGAGCACTTCAGTTCCTGCAAATCGTGGGGAAATGGAGGCCCGAATACGGTTTTTTTAAAAAAAACACCATATGAAAAAATCACTAGAGGGTTAGATCACGGATTCGGTGGCCAACAAAGCAATGGCATATCGTTTGACCCAGCCCTGCCAAATCAGCGATGGGGTAGACTATCGTTCGGATACGTTTTTATGCCAATGCGGAGGAGCAGAGTCTAGTTGCAGAAAGATGCCGAGACTTGCTCCTTATGCAGAGACAACAACCACTCTGATAGCATATCTCGGTAAATGTTTACATTAATCGATTTTTCTACGAACAAAAAAGATTATTGAACGTAGATTTTCCCGGTGAATAATTCGGATAAAATCTTAAGTTAACCAACCGAGTCAGGCTTTTAAAAAGACACAACGTACCTCTAGCGTGGATTTAAACCCGGAAGATTTTTGCCAGGTAAACTTGTACGATTGTAGTAGTTTTAGAATTAATTTCCTTCAGCTAAACAAATAAATCACGTAATTATTACTATGTTATTCTATTCATGCCACTCAATATGAAACCCTGCATATTATCTCGGATAAGGGATGAATTTAATACTAATATTTTGGTCAACAAATGATTTAATTTGAATCGGGAACGGAATTTTTTTGGACCATTAACTCCTTGATGGGCACAACAACCACCTAGGCAGATTGTATGTTAGCTTAAAATTAACAGGGATGATGACGTACTGTACCTTTCTCCTGGAACAATAAATGAACACAGTAATTAAGACGAGTTAAATTTTGCATTCATTCGCATATCTCTTAACTATAATGCCTCCTTCGTTTTTGGTAAGGGTTACTCTGTCCCCCATTCCTTTCCAGTGTTTTTCAAAGAATTTAGAATATGTATAACTGAGTTTCGCTGCAATCTGTCAGCGTGCTTTAATTTCTACTAAGAATATACATTGTTTACATTATGTAGATTATTAAGTAAATTTTGCATATATTCAGATAGCTAATTTGAAAGGCCGTCTATTATATAGTCTTATCATCCAAATGAAAATCCTAAAACCTTCCAAGAACATTGAAAAAATTTCTCACTTTCGACTTGAATAAAATAAAAATAAGCAATTTTTAGTTATTGATAACATAAATTGCATCCGTTCCACCCATATTTTGTAAACAATTGCTTATCCGTCAAACGTGAACCATCCGTTTTCTGCAAATTATTTATACATAATTTCCAATGCGTGTGAAACGATTATACGAAAAGCCAGCCTTGCACAAATGGAGGAGACGAGTTGGCACATACCGGGGCGGAAACAGTGTTTCCTCTTTGCGGTCCTCACGTCATTTCCCTCGCAGATAGCATATGCGCTGTTCCTCACGTCCCATTTAGCTACATATACATACTTCAAGGAAAAATTAAATAATTTTCCACAAACTTCACGTTGTCATTTTCTTTCCTACTTCACGTAGGAAGCGTGATAAAGAGTCGACACATAAGAGCGCGGGGGGGAGGGGGGGGAGTGGGCCCTAGTGTAGTGTCATCGAACCGTTCTCAACCAACTTAGTATTAATGAACGAGGTGTCCGTATGACATGTAATATCTAAAATCAAATGTAAAAATTTACAATTAATGTGTTACATAAATAATAACAGGGTGGTCCACTTAATGGCAACTTCCCTTTAATATATAATATAGCAAGGTAATTTGAAAGGGGAAATGGAGAGTAAGGTGGCCTAGGGTTAACTAGGTTATTCCCCTTGAATAGATTAGGAAGGGATTTAAAAGGGAAATTCGGAAGGAATATTATGGAAGCCAAGTTTTGTTTAAAAATCCATTCGGTATTCGCCTAAAAATTGTTGCTGGAGAAATCCTACAAAACCTGCTTTTGGTCGGACTCTTGGGGGACTTGTCTCATCCGAATGACCAGAGAGGTGTTTGCTGTGGGGGTGGCACCATTACCTTCTCTATCCCTCGACAAGCTTAGGAGGCAGGTGGCCGACTGTTCCAAAGGGTTAGCGGAAAACTTACCTTATACCCAACATAGACACCGGAACTTACAGCCCTCGAAACAGACCGAAGTGCCTCGGCTTTTGAGAGCCTTAACCATAAATAGATGGAGGATCCCGAAAGTTTGCCCCGAATGTCTCTGCAGGGACATTGAGAGGAATTATCTTCCAGCGATTTCTATTCTCAACTAAACAAGGAGCCAAACTTCCACGTACAGTTTATGTTATCCATCACCGCGTATAGACTTCTTCGTTGATTTTATGTCTAGTCTTCTTAGTTCTATCACTAGACCCTTCCAACGCATTTAAGTACATACGGACGTCACTTACGAACATTTAGTTAAGTTTTCTTTTATTTCCTAAAGTAATCTGTTTTCCATAAAGCAAAGAGTCTTCAACAAATACAAAATCCTGTATCAGCAATTTTAAACACTTTCCGATTCTATCAAAAACGCAGAAAATATCAAACACAGTTTCTAAATTTCCACTAACTTTCATGGCCATCGTCATTTCTGTTAAAAAACAAGATAAAATTTACGAGATTCAAATCTCATAACGCCTTGGACTTTCCGTCAGTAAAATTTAATTAGAAAATTCACTTGCAAATAAATTAAGTTCATATTGAGGAAAGGATAAAAATTTGATTCTGTGGCACGAGTCTCCAAGAAGATTAAGTGTACATTTCAGTAAATTGAACATTTTTATTCCTAAGCTTTAGTACATAACTATCATTAACTTAGTTATACACGACTTTAATAGAAAACAACAGCCTATACAAACGGGGGAGAGTGGCTTTTCCAATTATACAAAAATGAATCTATTGTGTTATTGATTTATTTTAAACACTCAAGCTAAATAATGTTAACATAAAATTCAAGAAACAAAATAGGTATCAACCAATAAATTTACAGAATTATATTTATAATAAAAAATCGTTCCGCCTCCTGTCAAATCCCGGAATTTTATTTATACCAGTATTATTATAATTTCTGTCATGTATCTTCCTCGGCATTGAAGCTCACCCTATGGATATGGAAATTATGCGTAGGAATAACTATATGTAAAGACAAATTACGTTCTCATTCTATGCCTTATTCAGATTCGCAGTCTCTATCCTACATATACTATTGCAAATAATATGGGTCGAGTTTGTTACACGATGCGTACACAATTCATGTAAACCGTAGTCTTTTTAAAGGTGACAATTCGTGCCTTGTTAGGATAAAAACAATATTTTTAGAACTGCTTGGATACTAGTTTTATTTTGCTGCCCAGAGTTATTGGTGTTTCAAAACGGCTCCATTGTGCGGGCTAAGCAGCTTTATTATGTTTCCCGTCACATGCTTCAAGGCAATGATCTGGCTCCCCGCTTCCCTTTCTCGAACTGAAATCTGTAAATTGGCTCCCTGAGAAAGGAACGCAGAGACAAAGCTGTTAATCAACAGTGGCATGAGGGCGCCACAAAAACCATGTAAATGAACCCAGCGATGACTCTCCAGCCTGTAAACCACTTAAGGTCCTAGGGAACAGTAAAACACTCAACGGGAACTCATTGTGTTCGTCATGAGGACGTGAGGATAAAATAAAAGAAGCATAGACGGTCGCGACATGCGGGCGACAAGAGCCTCGTATCAACGCGGCAAAAAGCGCCCGGTGACGTTCCCTACTTTCAGTCAATCTATTTTAATTATTTTACGGTGCACAAATTATGAAAAACTACAGGGTGTAATAAAACTCGACAGCAAAATTTCAGGAATGGGTTCTTCATATTATGAAAAAATAGGTATGATAAAATGGGGTCCAGAAATGAATAATGACAGTGTTATCCGGAACTTTTGAGTTACTACATTCCTTATTATCTGTTATAAAATGCGAGACCGTGGTTAAAATTTTTACACGAAGAAACCTACTTTGTTCTTAGCACCCGAAAATGATAACGCCTTATATATTAATTCTCCGGGCACTTTGCCAGACAGTACGCACTACACCGGGCATTTTTGATCGTGTTTTAAACTCTTACGAGAAGAGCAGCTAACTGTATTCAGTCAAAATGAGGTCTCTAAACATTTAATCTGATACGGTCAGTAAGATTCATTTTATTTGTTACTCAAGTAACAATTGTAATCGGAGTCTCACATTTTAGTCCAGATAACAAGGCATGACGTCATTCAGTAACATTCATAAAAAATTCATTTCATAAAAACTCTGTAATTATGCATTTCGAGGCCCACGTTTTTATTTCGTCTCTCAGAAACAATAGTCCATTCCTGAATTTTTGCCGCCGAATATATTAGGTTAATTCTTTTATTTACCATATGGTGCCTTAACATAGTCTCCGACCTGCGGCCGCGACTCACCAAGCCCACCACTTTGGTTACTCAGTCTTATTTTTTAAAATAATATTAGTCTCGTTAGTTAATGAGTTCGGTTCCAAGGTTTTAATTAATATATAAAATATTTAAAGCTAACAGAGCTGTAATTGAGTTGTGAGTTTCAGTCGTAATGCCTTCTTGAGAGGAAAATTATCTACAAACATTAATTCCAAGAATTTGTGAGAACTGTTCCATTAGAAGAAGTCCATATTTGTGTGAAAACGTTTCTTGGATTTGTAGCACAATCGTCAGATCGCAACTTGTACTTAGATAGCAGTATACCTGAATCAACTCTGAATTTTTCACGGTGAGAGAGTTGTAGAAGAAGTGCTGAAAGTTATTATTATGGTTCCCTTAACACTCGAGTTCCACATGTCTCAACCATTAATAGAGCTATGACGAATGATGGGCGGTGAAGCCTTGGTGTTAGAGTTACAACAGCTCACACTAAAAACATCAACATAAACAAAACAAAGCTTATTTGCTGATGATAGTCTTTGAGGGCTGATGATTATTGTAGTAGTTCTGGGAATCACAAAGGTCGCCCTCAAATTAAAAATAACGTAAACATATTGCTGCATAAGGTTGAATACGTAAAGTGAAAAAGAAACATTAGTCTGCCATGCGCGTACATGAGACCAGGCCTTTATAAGATGACATCACCAATCTTCAGATTTGCGTTCGCTCTCCAGCTGCTAAAGTCTCGCATCGGGCAAGCAAACCAAGAAAATTTATTATGACGGATGAAGATACTGTTTCGGAAGCTTATTGAAAAGACAAACTTTACCAATAATGCAGTGCTGGAGGTGGTTTCTGAATAGAACCCTACATAATATGCATGTTGCCTGCAATTAACCAAAATTCACGCAAGTTAAGCCGCGGGCATCGCTGGTTTTAATTTAGTTTCTACGATACACAATTATTTTCGTTAATTATATTACTCAAGACGCATTAATTGCAGGAAGTCAAAGTTTAGTTTCACCAATAAACAACCAATTTTGTGTCCATCATTTCGTAGCATTCACTAAACTTCGTGAATCACAGAACAAACTGTTTCTGGATTTCTTATAAAATGACAATGAGATCATTCTTACGCAAGTCACCTTAACACGAAAAAGAGTTTGATTAAAAAAATTATAAGTCATTTGTGGATGTTTTTACTTTATAAGACGAAGGAAAGATTGGTAAAATATGAAGGAAAATGACGGTAAGCTTACAGAAGACCGAGATGCGTCGTTGCCGCAATATTTGACCTAACAGAATTGAGATTTGAACAAAAACGAAGAAATTTTTTTGTTGTTAATATAAAATCATATTACTGACTTGGATTTTGAATAAGAAAACCTTGTGGCTGGTTTTTCATAAACAAAACAAGGAAAAATTAAATATCATAAAACTTAGGTATTTTAGTTACATTATCGGATTTGAAATAGGAAATGGTAAAAATGTGACGTTTGTTATTACATGACATTTTGTCCGTTATTTTTGGATTTCATCTGGTGTTTTAAAGGAACAAGAAATTTCTTCTATTTGCATTTCTTGATGAGGACCCAAAATAAGGAACGAAATAACGTGTAATGAACTTATGACAATAAATTTAGTAATTATTTTGACACAAGCCTTTTTAACCATTTTTTGCAAGAGAAACAATATTGACTCTGGGTCTAATTTCAGAAGACAAAACAAGAAGAAACAGGCCTGCGTTCAGGCATTTATACATTTAGAAAAAAGCTTTTGACAATGAAAACTGGAACACACTACTGAGAATTTTGAAGTCATACATAACCTCTACAGAAGACAGGCAGCAGTAAGTAGAATTTAAGGGCAAGAAAAAAAGCAGAAATCAAAAAAGGAGTAAGAAATGATGTAGTCCGACACCCATGCTGCTTAACAAATATAAAACAGGCGATGAAAAAGTTAAAAATGAATATGTAAATGGATCAAAATGCAAAGAGAAGAAATAAAAACTCTAAGGTTTGCTGATGATATTCTAGTATTAGCGGAGTGGGAAGAAGACTTGGAAAACAATAAATGGCATGAATGTGATTATGGAGGAAGAGTACAGCAGGAGGTTTAAGATAAGGAAAACACAGTGGATGGACTGTGTAATGGAAAACAGTGGAATAACAAAGAGTGTTGTATTGGGAAAGGATATTTTCAAGGAAGTTAAGAATTTTGCTACTTGGGCAGCATAATAACCAAGAATGGTAGAAGTATAGTAGACATAAAGAGTAGAATAGCATAGGCAAGGAAGGCTTTAGTAAAATAGCAGAATTTATTTAGGGTAATATAAGTGTTATTAGGAAATCATTGCTAAAAATGTTTGTATGGAGTGTAGCGTTATATGGGTACGAAACGTGGACGGTAGGAGTTACGGAAAGGAAAAGAATAGATGCCCTTGAAATGTGGTGCTATAGGAGAACTATGAAAATCAGATGGGTAAATTGAGTAACTAACCAGCAAGTTCTAAACAGAATAGGGGAAGAGCATACAATATGGAGAACGTTGACTAAGTGAAGGGATAGATTAATAGACCACGTTTTAAGACGAGGGTCTTGTAAAATTAGCATTAGAGGGAGGTGTAGGGTGAGAGAAGAAGATACAGGCAAAGGATGGAATGCGCTAAGGAGATTAAGGTGGATGTGGGGTGTCGTGGTTATGTAGAAATGAAAAGGTTTGCGCAATATAGGCTAGCAAGGAGGGTTGCATCAGACCAGTCTAAGAACTGATTACTAGAACATTTGATTACATGCCGAAGGGATATTCAATATTTGTAGGTGTTATATCAAAGTTAAATCTGTGTTAAGGTAACGTTATTATTAAAGTATGTTACTCATAATTTTAACTGCTCGGAAATTGGTGCACTTCATGAATTAGGCAATAAAGTAAGAAAGTTGTACTTATAAATTACTGTAAGAGGAGAAACACAAAAAGATGGGTGTAAACTAAATAGACACACTGAACTGCCATCCAGTGAATTTTACATCAATTCCGCAGAAAAGAAGTTTGTTCAATTCAGTACGAAGAGTGCTTGATGCAATCGTTGATGAGATCTCCATAAAAGGAACGATATTTCTGCCTGGTCACGCTTTTAGCTACGAAGTGACCTGTCTTCCTCGAAGAGGTGAGCAACGCTTATATCGTCACATCCGGCACAGTTACCATACGGAGGAGCAAGTGTGAAAAGATCAAAAGTAGAATCGGAACAAATCTATACTAAGACATTACAGAAAGATTATTTAAACATTGAATACGACTTTTATGAGGGAATGACATCGTCTTGAGCGCAGGAAAGGAAGACCTGGAAACAAATTTATGTATAAAGCTAGGTGTTTCGTATTTAACTGAACTTTATTTACTTTGATAATTATTTTACAAACAAAAGGTATATTTATATATGACCACGTGGTTTATATATATTTATATTTGCTATTATTAAGCACTGTAGGAACATGAAGCAGCAAAAAGAAGAGGTTCGCTGAAATTTTATATCACTTATCAACATTGACACAGTACTTATCGTAAAGGTTAGAGACATTGAGGTATTTCTTGAACAAACTTTCTCAGTTTCGTTTAACATGGTTTGTCTAAAGATTTCCAAGAGTCCATTGTACTGGCGAAACATTCACTATACGACTTAAAATTAAATTGAGAGCAGTATCTCCTACTTTCCAAAATAAATAAGACCAGAAATTACTTATAGCAAAATTCATTTTCCAGTTATAAAAATAGTGGACAGCAAAAATGTGAATTATTTCCTAACCGTATATACCCTCGCCTCAACGCAAAGAAATGTAATTTTTAAAATATTAATGTATTTTGTGGGACAATTGATATTACAAGAAAAGTAACAACTTTGGTGATTAATTTTTTCTCACTTAGTCCTAATTGAAAATTGATGTATTAAGGTAATTACTTCAATCAATTTATATATAGCGTATTGTTTCTTCATTGAAGTACAAAGAATTAATAAAAATATACTGAACACTACCATTTCCCGGTCGTTATTTATTGGTAAAATCCATTAGTAACAGCCACATGGTTCTTAATTCAATGAATTTATAAAGCGTACAAATTGAAATCTGTCACACAGGCAAATATTTACCTTAACAGAATAATAGAAAATTGAATTTAGATATTTCTCCCCAGATTGATTACGGGGCTCACTTTTGGGTAAGCTTCGTACACTCTCTGGTTTCTTCATGCCGAGGAACTTTCATCTCCTTTTGGGAGGTGTATGTACTGATCCCATAGAATCAGTCGGCCAACTTCCTCTTAAAACTTGTGAAGACACGTAGAAGGGAATGCTGCGACCCCACAGCAAAGTCATTTCCCTTCATTGAGAATGGCGTGAGAATATTACCCAAAGGCCCAATCTATCTGATAAAGGTTTTCCCTGCATCTCTTTTAGGTGAAACACCGGGTAGGGCCCTTAAAACATAGCCTAGGGGACCTAGTCACCCCCTTGGCTACCTTGCTCTACCTTCCACATCCCCCCCTGTTCAATTCCCATCCTACGCTATAAAAGGGGAGTTTCTTGTTTCAGGATAACCCTCGTGTAGTCTGTTACCTAACAAAAAAAAGAATTACAATCGTTATATTGTTCGGAATTACGTACGCGATATTCATTTTAATTACGTTATACCAATTGTAGTTAAATCTTCATTAAAAACGATCTATTAAATATATAATTATTATCGCATTAAAATACACATTTTACTTTACTTCACACCCCGCCCTAAAATACCTATCTTTAAACGTTTCTGCACTGACTGGCCTGAAAATGTAAAAAATAATCACGATAATTTTAAGTATATTACCTTTGATATCGCGTTTGTGTCGATCTATCTGAAGTATATAAAATCAGGTCGCTCATTACAAACTACAGTTTGACAGTGTTTGAAAGTGTGATGATTTTTGTCGCTCTGATCCATGGAGAATAAATGAAACAGCTGCATTTGGTAAATGTTCAAGAGCGTCGGTTATTAAAGTTTGTATATGAATGTGTAGGTTGTGAATTTAGTAGAGAGTAGCAAGACTTTGTATAAGACAACAGAAGGGCAACCGTGCATCAAATTACTAAAGATCTTAATCAGGGAACCTCTCAGATGTTCTCCGGATGTACCGTTCGCACACCTTTTCCGTCTGCAGTCAGCCAGTGAAAACGTATCCAATTGGCACTGGAGCATACAGATTCAACAGTTGGGCATTGCAAAAACGAGTGTTTCCACATGCGTCGCGCAGATAGAAATGAGAATTTGGTCCAAACAACGTGAAATCATGGACCGCACATGGAAAAGAACAACCCTACACGCCATTGGCGGCAGCGTTATGGCGTGGAAACGTTTTCCTGGAAAGATATGTAGATATTACATCCTGTGGAACGTCTGAATGGCCAGGTATAATTCTCCTTATCGTGTTGATGGCGTATCTCAACGGAGATTGCTACTTGCAATAAAACAATGCTCCGTGCCAAGGTGTACGTATTAAGCAGGAATGGTTTCACGAATAAGAGCGAGACTTGGCCTTGCTTAGGTGGACTCCATAATAACCCGATTTCAATTCAACTGAACATTTGTGCAACGAAATTAAAAATGCCGTCAGGAAGGTCGATCCACAACGTTCAAATCTCATTCAACTGGGCAGTGTCATTCATCAGGCAAAGTGCCAGATTCTTTGCATCATCTTTAAACACGGATGGGGTGGTCGTAATGATATGGCCAGTCAGTAAAAACTGTCTGTATATCGGGTTATACATTTTCACATTATTTTTGTTAGGTACTTCGTGCATTTTTCTTGTGTTATGCTTCAAAAACGGAGCGGTTGGTCTTTCGGGATATATTTTCGTCTGCAATTTATTGATTACGAAATTGAAGTATTGAGTAATATTAACAATGTAACTTTCCCAATTCTGTTTTTCGTAGTTTCCTATCGCTTGATAATAAACACCTTTGTTTCATGCATCGCGTGACATTTCAAATGTCATAGTTGAATCTATCATTTTAGTATAATTAGGAAACGTTCAAATAAATTAATGTATTTCCCATCTTCATATTCATCCCATTCTAAGAGAAAAAGTTCATATATTCCTTCTTCGTTATTAAATTCCAAATTATTTTAAAATGATATGGCTTGAGCAATAATATTGACCCGATTTTTCTTTTCAGCATTACCTTTTGACGTAACATTGAGAGTGATACAAGTCGGTATTCATTGATTCGAAATGTGCCGCTCAGGCTTACAGTTTACCGTTTGCCTTTATCAGATATGCAGAAATTCTTGAGTATGACAATATTTGATTTACGAGTAAATCCGTGGGCTGCGGCAAGGCAAGGCAACGACCTCTTGCGTCACAGAGCGGGAGTGCCCACGCTCCTTTCACGAATCTATTTACCTTCTTAGACTGCTAATCCTACACGATAGAGAAGGATAGCTGACAAGGATAAGCAAAGTTGCAAACAACTGCTGAAGAAATTAACTTCACTATTATTAGTATTTCCACAGAAACTCACTCGCGAAGGTTACAATATTTATGCTGGAAGTTGTTGAGAAATACAGTAACTTTCATACACATGGACTGAGCACATCCTACAGTTTCTTTCATTTTCCGCAACAACAACTACGAATTTATGCAATAATGTCTCATTTTTAATAGTGTACATTACTCAACAAGATTTAATGCTTCTCTACGAATTAGATGAATTAGTGTCATCTGGATACCGATTATATTATTAATGATGTTAAATAAATGTTACTGCTGAATGCTTTATTTTCCGTGTGGAAGTTAATTTGCCTCCGAACACTCATTTTATTTTATTTTTTGAAAAAACCGATTGCATTGTAACTGGCTACTAAATAAAGCATGAAAATCTTTATTCTCCTTTAAAATCTTTTCAGTAACTGAATTGTTCACAGCCATATGGCCACATATGTTGGGATGTAAATATTTTTCATCCTTCGTCTCTAGCTATTAAAGTCTGCACTCATAATAACGCAGTTGCGCAAGCGAGATTCAGTGGGCGAGCCTTGAATCGACTACCATGTGCAGTAATTATTCCTGCCGAATAGCAATGCCCTTTATCCTTTGCTGAGCACGCCCAAAGGCAGGACAACTTCCGACGTCAGATAAGCTATGGAATCAATCCCAGAAAATACAACTACATTATAGATTTTTACATTTCCTATTTGCATTTACATGCAGATCAAACGACTTATATTCCATAAAATTTATGCTCAAGTATGGGCCATTTCTTAAATAAGGCTATCTATTTGTAAATTTATTAATTCAAAAAGTATAAACCTTAAAGTTTTTTATCAAGTGTTATGAAGTATGTTCTAATGGAACAAGAATAGGATTTAAAAAGAATACACGTTGGGAAAGGGGGGGAAGTTAGAATAAAGATAAACGGACGATGAACGTGGATTAGGCATAAGAAATAGATTTTTAATTTGGGTTCGATGAGTAAAACCACGTGTCGTCGTGTAGTTTTGGGCTAAAAAGAATTTTAAATGTTAAGAAGGAAAGTGAAGGGAATACTTTCATGTAAAACAGTGTTAATTAGAGTCATTTACGTTGTGAAGGGAATAATTTAATGTACCCCTCCATCCAATAAACTCAACTTATTTGATATTAATATTTCAAGTGCCGTATACCACGACGAATATCATATGGTTCTCTTGCCTTTGGGATTTGATGAATTCTATGAATTGTCAATAACATAAATCATAAAAATGAAATTGATATAAAGTGATTAGATTTTGCGCAGAAATGTAACTGGGAAACTAAATTATTTTGCAAATAAGGTTGAAAAGGTGTCAGCAACGAATAGTGCCTATTTTACTCAGGTTGTAACCCTTCTCGATAATTACATAGGATTGATACACTGCCCGTTATAGAAAACTATTTATCTCTAATATGAAAAAGAAAACCTCTCTCTTTCGTATTGATGCGAGATGTAATATCAGTTTACCATTATTCAGCTAGTTCTCTCAGTAAGAATCTGTAGAGCAGCAGGGTTCACTCACCTGAAACAAAAATAGTCCCGTTAATAAATCATATTAATGAAAATCAATTTTTGAATTTGTAAAAATATTACATACATTATAACATAATTAATATTACATACATTATAACATAATTAATATTACATACATTATAACATAAATAATATTACATACATTATAACATAAATAATATTACATACATTATAACATAAATAATATTACATACATTATAACATAGAAAAACTTGGTTCACCAAATTTAAACAGTTAATTACTATTTATGTAATTGGACAAGTTGAACCCTGGGTCGATTCTTGTAAACAAATGAACAATGAACTTACGTATAACGATTAAAATCATCAATTTGTAATTATTAATTTTGGAAAGTAAATAGCTTTAAAACTTCTAAACAGGGAAAAAGTATCATGTTTAAAGACGACGTAGCCCATGCCAAGACCTATTTTATTTTTGTAAATGACAGTTAACAAATAAATAACTGAAAATTGTAAAACTATAAATTAACTTTCCAAAACAAACTTATTTTACTCATTACGTTCACAATTTTCTCCTCCCATAACTTTAACTATGTTCATAATTGGAGCTACCACTTTACATAATTTATCACAGAATGTACAGGTTGCAGATACGTTGGAGAAATTATTCTAGGTTAACCTTTCAACCTCACCTATGGGATGATATTAAAACAAGCTGAAGTTTAAGTAAACTGATCATTATGCTTCTCAATTGGGCATCGTCTAGTGAAGCTGTAGTACAAAGCAGAAATTTTATCTCAGGTACTACAGTTTCATAACATCCTCAATACAGTGACATTACGCCGGGTAAACTTTATCGTTGCCCACTAGAAACTTGTATTATTTGGAATACAACTGCATTTACTCGATTTTTTCTAAAACATGGATCAAGTGTTTTCAATTATGTAAAGATGTGTACTCTTCTTAGAGTATAAAGTTTGCTCCAGTTGCTACAGATTTTGATTTACGTATTTAATTATCTTTTTGTTCAGACTTCTTAATTGTGTAAATTATATATACATATATAAATTATTTTGTATTGTTCAGATAATTCTATTTTATGTTATTCCTAATTGAATAAATGAAAATACATATGAAAGATGAAATATGTGAGATGGTATACAAGGAAGTCGTTTTTGAGGGAATGGAACATCGAAAATAATAAATCCTGCAATAGTTTGCACTGGAAGTACCTAACAAATAAAATTATTGCGAGTCTTCGCAGAGTGATATAGAAATCTCGTCTCAGACGTTTTGAAATTGTCGATACGTTTAGTTGGCATCGTGCCTCGCGTGCTCCAATCTAATAAAAAACATTCCCGAGTGGATGCGATGCGGAATTGAATTAACACTTTGGTATCAACCCTGACCTTTTTTATTCCTGTTGACTGAGGCTGATGAACGCTATAGATTCGAGGATGAAGCCAACGGGATATTAAAAATCTCTTATGATGCTGGGTCAAAATGTTCTCATATCGCGTATACTAACTTCATAAAGTCGTGTGATTTTAACCAATAAAATAATTCAGACTTCATGTTCATCTTTTCCTCTTGATATACACTTAAAGGGCAGTTTCTCAAAGAACAAAAATTATAGGAGGTAAGAGCGCTGAAGGAGACATCACGTAGAGTTTCAGGAAAACGTCAAGACGTCCAGTACACAGAACTGAAAAGGCTTGCATGTTATGATTACCCCACCCAACAGCGCTGACGGCTTAAAAGCTTTCCATAGCTCAACCAACTGGATTCGCAAGCCTTTCACGCCGAATAGCGGAAGCCGAGAAAATAAATATATATGAATGCCTGACGTGTACATTGCATGAAGGACTATTAGCTGCAGAAAACATAACCGGAGAGTCCATTTAGACATTCCGAATTTGGACCTGCATGAAACGGTTGTGCCATTTTAGGTTCATCCTCTGATTGTTTTGGAGATTCTAAGAAAGGAACCGAACCTAGCCAAAATTATTTAGGGAACTAGAGAATTAAGGTGACCTGTGTGATACGACCTGCTGACCATCCGTGTGTTTATGTGACGAGGCTAAGGCTCAGGATGGTGCAGAGACGTTTAATTTATATTAAAGTTTAATAAAACTGTAACCACAGATAGCACAACCTAGTGAATCTTTATAAGCAGAAATCAACGAGAAAAGCCGTCCTTTCATCCACCCCAAGAAAGCATCCCAGCGTAAGGAAACCCAATTAGTCCTTCATTACTTCTTTACGTACTGCTTTCTTCAGTTGTTCTGAAAACTATTTTTTATAAAGAGGAAATTTGAAATAAATTTTTTAAATTCTGACATACAAAAGGAATTTGTGAACAAATTTTAAGGCTGGTTACATAATAATCAACAAATTTAAATTTTAGGCAAAATGAAACTTTATTCATGTATCACCACAACGTATATGTCCAATTCTGTAGTACCATTCATCGCAATGCAGCACATCAACTAGCAAGTTAACTATCAGTGACACTTCTGAGACGAAACAATGTTCCGCCATCACACCAGAATTATGTGAGTGATGTATTGAATTTCCAGGGATATTTGAGAAAATGGAGTCTGGCACACGATTCCAGCCCACTTAATGAATTTGCCTATTTTTGAGTTTAAAATTGCAGCCAGTTTGGATTGCCTTCTGTGAGGCTGCTATTAAGTCAGCGCAATTTAAATTGCAGCAGGTGCGGCACTGCATGCTTGGGCTGACCTAGGAAGGCGCGCTTGGTTCCGGAACGCCGCGGCGCGGCGGCCAATGTTTGAGCAAGTGTGGCTGTGACGTCACAGGCCCGTGGGCCGCGTCGCCCACACCTACCTACCTGCACGCCCACCTCCGCAAGGCTATCGCGAAGCAACCTTTAAAAGGAAACGCTACTAACGGTGTGCCAAAACCAGTTCATTCAACACTTTTCGTTAAATTGTAATTGGCGTTTAATCGAAAAGGTGTTAGTTTAGTTAATGAACAAGGAGGTGACGATGCGGTGAAGTAACCAAGAAAAATACAAAAGTGTGGATCATTTATGGAATCAGTCTCTACATGACAAAATGGAATAATTTAGCTAATTCTGCGATCGTCTAATTTCAATATTTTAAAACGTTTCACGCCATTCTTATTTCACTCCAAGTGTATTTCAGAACTGCAAAGTTTCTGTGAAGCATTTACAAAATTTCAATGTTCAGTTTACATTCAGGCTATAGCTACGGAATTTTTTTTCCTATTTGAAGTTGAATTTTCTTGAGGTATCTCACGCAATTAACTTACTATAGAGTGTTAATCCACACGACGTGTTCTGCTGAAGCAACGCGTACATTTTCTCACTCGCCCCTTTCACTCCTACGCCATCGCAACGAGGAGCCAGCGGAAGGACGAGAGGACCTTTTACATATTCGGCTCACCTCTCACGCCATTGTGTAAGTGCGGTGTAAATAACTAAAGAGGAAGTGTCAGAGTTTCGTTTGGATGTCTGCAGAAGCCGCAAGAGCGAATTTGAAGTGTGTTACTACAGTGAAGGAAACTCAAATCCCCTAAGTGCAAGTTTGAAAATATTCTA
The DNA here is from genome assembly GCA_034510155.1 of Eucriotettix oculatus. Lineage (NCBI taxonomy): Eukaryota > Metazoa > Arthropoda > Insecta > Orthoptera > Tetrigidae > Eucriotettix > Eucriotettix oculatus. The sequence goes on along the minus strand of CM067376.1, from coordinate 129,446,193 downwards.
TACGACGAAGTACGCAGAATTTATCTGTGACTGTAGACCTGATGCTTACCGAACGTGTCGAGTTCCATTTTTTTTCGTTAACTTAGTGTAACAAATTATCCTCCATTTAAATTATTTTTATTTTCTAACTGAATACAGCACTGGAAATCTATGAATACCACAAACACAGATTTTGATTCAAATGTTTGCAGTACATTAAAAGAACACGAGAAAAACCTGCGAAGTATTTTCAATTTGTGTATTATCTTCTGTTACTCATCTTCGGACAATAAAACAGACCTTTCTTCACAGAATACGCAAGAGGCCTTTTACTGACAGTGGGTGTTTTTTTTAATGAATGGCAAATCCGTCGTTAATTCAAGAAAAATTTGCTTGTGTCAAGTCGGAAGTTACGCGTAGATAAGTGGAAACGTCTGCAATTTTTTAAATTCCAACCAATGGATGCAATTTGAAATTACAGCTGATGTTATTGGAAAAAAGAGGAAAATTCGGGGCCATATAATGCGAAATGGACAGAAGTTCGGTGCAGAGAGATTCACTGAATTGCGGACCGCAGGTGTGAGCAAAGTTGAGCTCTTAAATTCTTAGATGTAGAATGTTGTTATACGTTTTGGCCCAATGCATCATCAATGCAGTCAGGACATCCTGACGCAGGGGCAACAAGAAGCGTATCGTCTTAGCCCGCGTCTCTGAATTCGTCATCCCGAAGCAGGCCGTCACCGCCGCTACCAGAGAAAACAGCTGCAGTCTTCTGTTGGTATCGTTCCATAAATTTCCTGAAGTTCAGATTGCCAACTCTATTTTCTAAAGTAACTTTGCTTCTTTTGGTTCACCCCACAGGTGACCTGATATTAAGAAGTTTCAATTAAAATTATTTTTGTTTTACCGTCTTAATTTGTAAATAATTTTATTCAAGTGTCTTGTTTTTTTGCATATCGAATCTAAATATTGTTATTAAATTCAAAATCAGAAATTAAATCCCTCTTCTCTCTTTCGAACCCTACATTAATTTATCCCTGATAATCTTTAAATATAATAAATTTGATGACAACTGGCTTCCACCAACGTGGGGTATAATAATAAATAAATAAATAAACTGCCCTTTTATTTATTACATGTTCAATTTCTTTTATTTTCAAAAGGAACCAGATTTGATCAAATAATGAAATATAGCATAAAATCTAAATAAATTTATGCACCAAGCTAACTTAAGTAGCATTTAAAATATTATAATTTTTTATTGCTAATTAATATATTTTGAATTTAAAAATTATTTATTGATAATGTATTCTGATATTTCTCCATATTTCAATATTTTACTGTAGGATAAAGGAGGGTAATGGTGCAGAAATTGGTTGCGTTTAGGTACCATTTCATTATCCAATATATGGTATACCATGACGTTAATGCTAAGTTAGAAGTCACAAGCGCGAGCAGTCAATTTTGTTCAGACAAACTGAATCATGAATCTGAATTTTTCATCACAGTAGTTGTAATAGTGCTATAACAGGTTTATATATTCTACCTTTTCAACAGACTGTTCAGAAATATTAAAAATATTTACCCGATTCATATTTTGTCCACATTAAAACACTAAATCAGTTCATTCATATCATACTGCAGTAGTTTTCATTTTACACAGAAATTTCAAATAACATTTTTATGTAAACTTTTTTTATACTATTGCTGCTATTAAGTGAACCAATCGAGGTGACACCCAAGACTTAATACATAGGATTGGGGCTAGATATCCGTTCCTCACACACACGAGTACTGTAAGGTCGATTCAGGATACTTGCATCTATCTTCCCAATATACATCATGTGTCGTGTAATTTGACAATCTGGCAGTCGTTAGGATCCCTTACCGTAATTAAAGTTCAGTTTTTGGAATGGTGTAACAAATTATGGAACCGCAGTGCAAGAGTCTGCAGGGACAACTATTTCCCCATCCAACAATATTTGACTGATGTTTCCAGATTAGAAGGTGCTCCGTGAGTTGTATATTTATGTGACAGGTTCTTACCTACGAAAGAAAGTGAGTGGACTACGGGTACACGCTTCTCTAAGTTACCGGCTACGAAAGAGATATATTGCAGCAGTTTCCGCTATTAGTAGATTTGCAGGTTATGTAGTCGCTATACCAAGTATGGGTAAGATTTATTGTCGCTTTGGCTTGTGTGTAACGGCTCCCCCCTCCCCTCATTTAAGTTACACGTAGCACGATACATTTGTTAGCTCCGAAAGGATTTACAACTCTCGAACTTGTGTCTAGACTAACTCTCCGGTAGGTAGCAACTAACATAAGGTGATCTATTTTGACATGTAATTTATGACAATGAAGGTAAGCTACTAAAGTTCTCAATTGTGAATGAATGATGAATAATCACGGTGTTGATTGAATTTGAATGGCAATGGTCAATTCAGTTCACGTGCACTATCTGGTGTTCTTTCACAGACCCAGAAAATTGAGGCAGGGGGCAGAACGAAGAGGTTCTAGTAAGAGATGCGGACTCTCGCGCATAGTCATTAATAAACGTTAGTATACAACTGTCTCCCGTTTCACTCACTACATTGAGTTTTAAATTAGAAGTCCTCTGGCGTGGAGGGTGGCTTTCTTCTTTCATAGAAAATCAACGTTACATCCCTCGCGGTACACATTTTCGGCAACGCTGCCAGACTATTCTATAAAGGCTAGCTATTAGTGAACTAACTACCGTCGGTCTTTTTATTTAAAAAAGGCTATAGGTGTTTCTTTCCTTTACCACACAGAATTCAATACATTTTCCAATTCACTTTTTCTCAATTACTGTCGCGTAATTGCTCCACGGTTTCTTCATTCTGAAGCTGGAAAGTGTTATGTTCTCCGTCGAGCGGAAGAGGGGTGACAGCTTTTAAACATAGAAATGAAATGCTGAACATAAACAGATATTGAACTACACAGCAGTTCTGCATACGCGATAAACCAGAGTTGAAGCGAACCTTCTGTTAGACAGAGAAACTTTCCAAAGAAAAAATGGTTTGCTGTATAAAATGAATTTTAAAGTGGACAAAATTTCTAATAATGATAACAGAACCATTTACTTTATTTCATTGCATCAACAACCTGACACTACTACTACAAGATAATGCTGTGGAAAAGTGAATCTTCTGAAAACGATAGCGGTATATTACAAGTTAATCATTATTACCCACGTTTTGCCGTCAGGCATCGAGTGACGCTATGGTAAGGAGCTTCCTATTCATCGGTATCCTCAGAGGGATTGTTCCGCCGCTAGCCAAGTGCGCAGATCTCGGCAGCCACAATATTGGCACGTACGTGTGTATTCCACAGATAATAAGAATATTCTACACTGTGAGATTTTACATTTCTGGAAGGAGACAGTGCTCCGTATTAAAAGCCAAGGGGTATAAAATAACATGTCATTGGCTAAAGTTGTTGAAAATTTTTTGATCTGGAGGGGAGACTAGACTTACAGAGGTGAAAAAAGTGAGTATAGTTAATGATAGACCAGACGTGAAACGGTGAGTTATAGAGAGGAGGTGGTGCAGAAAGGAATTAAGGAGAACTTTATGCGGGAGGTATGTTGTAGAAATGGCAGCAGACGAGGAGATTCAGCAGCAAAGAGAACCCCGCCGGTGATGCAACAACTAACGCCTACCTAGGCTGCAAGTTCCTGGCAGTAAAGGACCGACAATACTGTATAGTCATCAAAACTGTCAGTTACAATGTCACAGTAGTCATCAACAATTATTGTTTTAAATTTGAGCCCACATTTCCCTTAGAAAAAATAACTCATTTTCCTTCAGTAGCTATAAATCGTTGATTCATTATACATTCTTTTGTCGGAGCAGGAAGATGACTTTTCATTGTTCATTATATTATAAAAAGTTTAAGACTTATTATTTAATTTCACCCTTCTCCGTGTTATCACAAAGTATATATATTCCCCAAGCAACATTATATTGTAGATTCAAAAATTGGCGTGCACTGTTTCAGAAAACATTTCTTTCAGCGAAGAAAACATTTACTCGAAATATGCAAATCGTATGATATCTTTTTTATTACTTGGAGGTATGTATGTCAACAATGTATATATCATGAATCTAATCGTTAATATTTATCATCGTTACAGATCTAGTTAAATAATTAAATATAAGTATCAAATACTCCAATGAATCGTGTACGTTAATTATTCATGCAGTGACAACGTACGATTCCAGCACAATCCAATCGAGTAGTTTGCAAATTTGAAAAGAACTCACGTCGCATTAATGCTAGTATTTAATGGTGTATTGGCAGGGTTTTGGACCCTGATACGGATAGGAAAACTCCAACATAAAAAGAAAACATTTCGTCGGTCATGTTTGGGAAACTAAATGATACCATAGTTTTTTGCAGGAATGAGCGTATATAAAACTAAAATCCATGACCACTGCATGAAAATTAAAAAAAATACGTTCAATTTATTGAACGTTCAGATACAACATAAAATGTATTTTAGGTGCTATCAGATATTTTTTCCATATTCATCAGAAAAATAAGAACCTATTCCTAATATAATTATAAGCAAAACTTTATTTACAAAACTCGTTAGCAATTAATTCAAAATATTTGTCCTATAGTAAACTTAATTAAATGAAAAATAAAACGTTCTAATTATATAATGCAGTCTCACCTCACAAACAACTCCATCAGTCCGAACCTAACAATCGATGTATGGAATTACACAATCACATTTTTATTGTTTTAGAATAGAATAGAAAAAAATTACGACCAAATTACAAACAAGATTTCATTTAACAAAAACGATATTTCGTTGCCAATTTTTTCAATCAAAATTTAACATTTTTAGAGTTTACACGTAGTACGAAATTGGCAAGGAAATGTCAGTTGATTAAAAAAACTTTGTAAATTGGTCGCAAATTTGTTCGATATAATTATTATGAAAAACAGACGATCAATTTCCTGTTATAAAATAGAATTTTTCATAATTATCTTTTTATCTTTTATTTCAAAATTTCTGATTTTTAAATAAATTAATAGCTTTTAATTTTTTTATTCTTGCGTGATGTAGAAAGTTGACTACATTCAGGCGGATGTCGGTATTGTTAATCATTAACTGTCAAACAGAGAAACTAACGTATATTGAAAATGTATTCTATAAAATAAGAACACAAATTCCTCCAACAGGGAAATATTGCAGAAAATCTTGAAGAAACATACAAATTTAAGCATTTTTACTGCCAATGTTAACTATTTAAAGATAATTATAATAATTATAAAATAACCCTCACTCACTCTTTAGAAAGCGATGGAGATGAAATTAATGACCGTAAATTAGACAATTCTAAATCTTCTAACTCAAGTTCCTTAGTCTAGCGTGGCATAGCTGGTATAAAAGTAATTTGTTTACTGGTTATTCTTGGAATTTTCTCGAAGTTTGGCTGGACGTCAGGTTGACTACAGGTAGAACGCCAAATAAACAACTGACGCCGTGTTGTCACCTAAAGTAGATGCCTGATTTTAATAATAACCATAATATCCCCGCCAAAATCTTCCACCCGCGGAACAAACAGGATCCATTTCTCTTACGAAAACATATTTCGAACTTTTCATTACTTTTAATACCTTAATATGCATACTTCTCTGTTTAAAGGGTACAAATTACGAAATTCGGTAGCCCAAAAATACATTGATAAAATAATTACCACAAAACTTTTCTGCTCACCTTAATGGAAAAACGTAAGGGCCGACAGACTGCACAAATCAAGTGAACTCAAAAACATCTATCACATGAAGAAAGTTACAATGCTAACAAAAACGTTGTGTGGTATTTATTATATCACTATATTTTTTGTACATTTTTTTTAAATGTTCAGATACTAACGTGCTTTATTTTCTCTCTCTCATTCCCTTACTAGCTTCCTGACACATTGTTTCATTCAGGGTTTTTAAAACTGGCAGAATTTCAATTAATTACTTTCATTTGCAGTGGCTTCCTCACTCCGCAAAATCGTCACGCTTCAACGCCCGTCTATACATAAAATTTGAAACCATGTACTTTTGTAAAATTTGCCAACGTGAACTCATATTGCTATTACAATCTTACATTTAAGATAACTGAAACCTCAATTTTACTATAGCGATTGTCTCTATCGGTTCCTTACAGTCTAAAATTAGTGATTTGAAGTAGATTCTCCAGCAAACGATTGTTTTCGTCGCGGTTCCCCCAAATTAATTCATTAACATGCCACCCCTATTCCCGGATGAAAAATCAGACAGTCTCTCTCAAGTTAGCTTTAATTACACAAGAGTACTTAAATGCCAAATGCTAATGTTTTAAGCGTTGGATTAAACATATTTAACCTTCTTAACCTAACACTCAATTTATCTTTTACGTGAAATAAAAGTAAAACCAGAAATTCAATCTCAATTAAAACAGAAATCCTCAATCTCGTGAGTTTTCACTTTGTTTGGAATTGGCGCAGTTTATTAAGGAGATCCGTCCACCTTTCTGAGAAATGGAAGACCCTGACACCGAAGACGTCTGGCGCAAGAGTGACGTCAGCGCCCTGAGATCCTTGGACGAAGACGGCACACACTCACGCCACGCACACGAATTACTCCTTTTGACCATATTAGCGTTGAAAATTAGACTTGTTTAGAACTCACACATAATGTAGACGGAGACACGTCTCTCACTGAGAAGATGCTCTTAATACGCTCGTCATGAACCACGTTTCTAATTTATAGGCGTGTACTCACTGTACTTTGTGGAACAGCGGAACAAGCACATTGAATATCTGAAGCCTACGCGAGACTTTGACAAATACATTCACTCAACAAGTCTGCAATGTAATGAATATCGAAACCTGCATAATTTGTAATACGTATTTCAAAATGCTATTAACATGAAAAATGCTGTCGATAGTATTGTATATTGACTTATAATTGCACATAAATATCAAAAAATTTTGGAGAACCGTTTGACGACGCATTTGAAGTCAAGTCATGAAAATCGCTTTCAGCATCTCGGATATAATTACTATTGATGTAGAGATTCGTCATGTTAGATATTTTGTTCACCAGCAGTCGTACGTATTAAGTGCACGAAGTTGAAGAAAGCTTTGACGATATCTAAATTGCCGTGTTTTTAATTTAAATCATAGCCTAGTTGTTTATAAATATAATTAATAAGAAAGATATTGATCATAAACGATGCATTATACCCACGACGCGATGTAGAAAGATTGTATTTACCACGTAGAGAAGGCAGACGACTATTGATACGGTACAACAATCATTAGAAGAGTAAACACTATTTTTCAGAATACGTAGAAGTAGGCCAGAACAACAACTAGAAAGAAGTGCACAAAGCATCCGATATTAAAATTAGATAAAACAAATAAAGACTAGAGAAAAGATATTGTAAAAATAGAAAAGAAAGATGGTGAAATAAGGTACTACGTGGAATATTTCAGGAGGAAAGAGACACTCCTATTGGAAGCTCAAGAATAAGCACCAGGAACAATTTCAATACAGTCTAGAACTGACAAAAGAAAAAAATGATGACGAAACTGATGTGGATGCAGAAAGAGTGTAAAAAATATTACCTTGAGTAGCATAACAAGAGCGGTCAGTACTGAATCACTGAAATTTATGCAATAAGTAAAAAATTTCCAAACAAACAAAAACTGATGGGAAAAGAATTGAAAGAAAATAATTTAAAATGAGCAAGCAAAGATTACAATGCCCAACGACAGTCGCCTTCGTGAAAAAGAACTCGAAAAACGTATGTGGTGTAATGGACCAAATCGGCACTGAACGCATCTCGGAAACCGCCGGTAAAATACCCTATACTTGCCGACCTCCTGTACTGTAGTGGTCAGCGTCTCTAGGTATCTACATAGAATAAATTACGGTTCACGTGAATAGTGTCACAGTTAAGAACTGCTTATGAAACAACGTTGTTTAGAGTCACCCTCAGACGCTGAATAATTTTAATGCAATAGATATATTTATTCCGTTCACATTCAAGCAGCTTTTTCTTCTGAGATCGTGACTACAATACAATATTGGAAAATTAAATTTGGTAAAATACCAAAAACGTTCTTAATCTTAATATGGATAGATTAAATTGTTTTTCGTCAAATTGGACATAAGAGGCTTTCTAGTTATTGGTACAAATACTAAGAACATCACCTAATGCGGTGCAGATTTTCTACGGTTCGTTCATAATCTCTTTAAGGAAAATGCCTGGTAGGATCCTTCAACTATAGACTGTAAGATCTCACAACTTTACAACGCGGAAGTTCCTCATGTAGTCTGTCGCTTTAAATAAGCCGCTATAGGCAAAGTTTTGGCTTCAAATTATAGCCTTCAATATTACCCAGAGGCTACTATAATTGCAAAATTTTTAGTCTTGTATAGTCTGCACACAAATATCGTACTGACGACTAATTTCAAGGCGGATATGAGTTCCAGAGGAGCTGACTTGCCTGCCGATGAGCCAGCCTGAGCATGACGAGGCATAGCGTGAAGAATACCCAGCCTTGTCATTAGGATCTACGAACGCTATATTGATTCCTATTTACAAACAATTGACATTGCGTCGTCATGCAATTAACGCATTTTATATCAAAGAATAGGTTTAATCAATTATTTAATGTGTTATACTCTACTATTTAATTAAATAATGGCACTTCTATAATTTTCCACTACATTATTTTAGGGAAATTTAGGTATTTGCGTAATGTTAATACGTTCTAAGTAGACTTATATTTATGCAATATAAAGAAAGCAGTGCCATTGAAGCATAAACTCTACTGGTGCAAGTATAATACGAAGCAGTATGATTACAAGCATTGATTACCGTTTTAAAAGTCCTTTGAAACAATTGTTTTTTGCCAGCAATCAGCTCAATTTAATTACAAGTTTCAGCGCTTTCCTATGTAAAAAAAAGTATTCTGATTACTTTCGTCTACTTTTTTAGCCAATCGTTGAGATGACAGGCCTGCCTCAGTCACGTTTTCCAGCGAACTTTCAATCACTCTCAGGCGAATACCAGAAGGTTTCCACTTCACGCACTATGTCTTAAAAATCTGCCCGACGGTAATATAGGTAGATCCTACACCGCTCAGGCAGAATATGACATTTTCGAGGTAATGAAACCTACATTGGCAACTGTGGGTACCGGTTAGCTGATGAAAATGTGTTATTTCGTTTCGATTATTTAGAAATAATTATGCTGGGGCTTGCCTCTAATACCTTAACACGATCCTCATTCACTTCCTACGATCCAATACAAGTATAACGGCAAACTGAGAATTTTTATAGGGTGCAATTCAGTCGGTTTCATAGTAGGTCTATGTTTACATATTAATATAGAATTAACTTTTAAAAATTCGATATTACTTTTAACGTTCAACCTTAATAATTAACACACTATTCTATAAAGCGAAAGTGGTATATTTCGCCTAACAAAATTCTTGAACAAGACTCGTTCAATTCTAGTAACAATATATTTCTAATTTCCTTCATGCGTCCACGTAGCAGTTCCGACCACGCTATGATCTACCCATTTCTCGATAACTATCAAGTTAGCTGCTCAAATATTTCTTTTGCAGCTCAAAATTCACTACTACTTTCTCTGGTTCCCTCCATTCGCGAAGTGAACAACATCTATCAACTGCTTCTCAATTATCTTAAATACATATCAACCCTAACCCCACTCATTCAGACTGCTATCGCTCACTAACTCCTCTCTTCTATTCGGTGAAACCCTCCCGATGTAAGAAATTAAAAAAGCTTCCACTATTCTCGAGTTCAATACCCTCTTAGCAAAAGAAATCGTAGATTAAATTGGCTAGTCCAAAATACATTGTTGAACAAACTGCCAGAAAGCCATTGCCATCTTTTTCTCATAGCATTTACCATGTCCAGTAAATTTATCTAGCCAATCAAGTGTCCTCCCTACAAGGAAAAGTGATAACACGTAACATTAATATTAAAGCTGCATGAACACGGGAAAATCTTTCACAATGAAACAAAATTTAAGTGGATATGTGTGTGGAACTATGCGCTTCTACAATATGCAAAATCAGTAAAAGTTTTAAATATAATTAAAAACAGGTCATGATTAACCATGTGGATGTAACCAGAAACATGCACGATTCATGTCAACACGTTTGGTAAGGAACTTTAATCCATTTCTGAGGACCGAACGGCCTTAAAAGTAAGTTTTTTCTGGTGTTATGGCCAAAATGCTCATAGTATTGAGAAGAATAAATATAGAATCAAACAGCATCCGCAGACTTTGAATCCTTATTCAGGATTAAAAACCATTTTTAATTGTAATACGAGGATGGTTTTATAGTCTTGGGAAAAACATTGAAGTGTAGTACAGATTAATACTTTTTTTTTTCGTTTAAGTGTATAGTCAAAAGTAACTCATTGACGCTCAAACGCAAACCTTAAGACATGAGAAGAAAATAATTATTTACTACATCATCTCAAAGAGTTTCTTTTCAGATATATTAACAATGAATGTGCCAAATTGTGACAAACACAAATATAACAAACAAGGCAGCTGTGATTGGCTGGCTATGCTGGGGGCAGAGGTCAGTAGTGTGTCTGGTAATTCCGTGATCGTATGCGTTTGCGGAAAAACAATTTACAACTGTGCTCTTGGTCGTAATGGGCGATTTTACGAATAGGCAGACATGCTTTTAATGTGCGCTACTGCTGATGGCAACGACAATTACCTGGATGCCAGAATTGCGGGGCGATGGTTTGGGCGTGGTAGACCTGCCCGACAACCCCGATCGTCAAATTTACCCAGAATCGATTACTTATGGGGAGAATCTTAAAGTCATCAATTTTAAGACTCAAGCTGACTTGAGGACTTCGTTGCTCGAATACCCATTGCGACTACAAGCATGTGCGAAATTCCTGGCATCTATGGAACTCTTAACCAAACACTCCTTCGGCGCTACCATGTATTACTCTTGCTGGCCCAAATGTAAAATACCCCAAATTGTAACCTTTACAGGGAAGTCGGAAGTATGAAATTTTCGTACCTTAATGAAACAGCAAAATAGTCCAAAATGAACTGAGACGATAAATACATAATGGAAAAAGTAAATCAAATCATTGGCTTCCAAATATTTTATATTCCAAATATACAGCAAACCTTTGAAAATACTTATCAGACCGAATACATCCGCATGGCAGCAGTCTACGTGAATATATTCTCATTTGGCTATAATTAAAGGAGCCTACCCGGAATTCGTCTAAAAAAGATGCTGGTCAATCGCTGAGAAAACTGCATCGAATAGGTCGGTCTATAGACACTTGCCCTACGCCCTTCCGATAGCTGGAGTAAGGTTTGATTTGGGGACAAAGCATTCCCTTATGGACCACTTTAAGAGACAGCTGGAAGACTTTTGAAATAGGACCAAGTGGCTCCTTCAAGCTATTATTTCTCATTTCAATCAACGCTTTGAACAAATCATCGATTTAAAGGTGCCGAAAATTCGCGATGCAGTTGCATTAAAATGTATTAATAAAATGTTACATACGTGTACATAAAGTATATGTGACCTGAGGTTGACTAAAGGTACTTTATGTAAGAGATTCGGTTCACGGTGGATCACCTTATTCACTTTTTCGTAGTCTTTAACGTTCTCTTAGGCAAACACCGTAAAAGCTTCTCTGATAACAGACTGGCGCGGTCGGGTGTAAAACATACTATATAGAAGAAGCTACATAGCAATTACTCTATGGCAATATTTACATTGAATTACAAATTTCTGATCCATTTTTTATCAAAACATGTGTTCACGTTACAGTAAGGTGTAATGGAGTTCTATTGAATATGACTTTAATCGTGAATTTTAGAATACCCTTCTAGCTATCTTGTAATACCGTATTTAATAGCCCGCATAGTTAACGGTAATTTCCAAGATATTTTGAAATTGTAGAATCGATAAATTTTACGTTTTTCCACTCTTCAAACGGTATTTAAATTATTTTCAAGATATTCACATTTTTAAGTATGGTTCACTTATAAAAATTCTCACAAGTATCGTAATATGTCAAAAATGATCATAAATTTGGTAATAACTAAGTTGGAGTATACATGAATAACGTGTTAGAAAGGGCGATACTAAATTTAGCCAAATGCGGGTGAGATTCCTATACTGATTCACTTATTTCACTACAGTCTACCTCGACTTTTGTCTCTAAAATGCGAACTGATACATAAATTAAACACATAGACCGAAAAAGGCTCACAAGAATGGCGTAGAAGTCAATCCAATCACTTTTTCGACTTCTATGGATTCAATTGTTCGAGGACCATGTTCTAGAGTGATGTGAAGGCACACTAGACACGAAGTAAACGAAATATTTCAAGTTCCTTTCGGTTTTGAAATGAATGAAAGTGATCAATATGCCAGTACAGAATCCTGCATAACTATGGAAATGACTAAGTACAAGGAAAGTTTATCACAACTTACGCAGAGTAAATGCTTGTTAAAATCCTGGGACCTAAAGTGAAGATAGAACAGAAAACGCAACTTTAACTATACTATGATGTGTTACAAGCGAAAGCATTGACGTGATCAGTAATTGAAGTCTTTACATCAGAAACGTGTTTTGTCTGTAGACGTTAACTATTCCTGGTTCCCATCTATTCTTGGCCTCCTATTCGCTCCACAGCCAGACCTTGAAATGAGAACCACGCCATCTTTCGGTCTCCAGGACGTCCTCGTCATACCAATTTCGAGGCTGAACTCCCCTCAAACTCATTAACATCAAAAAAATAAAATAATACGTTGCATTGTTGGTCATATATTTGGAAATTTGTCGCTTTAAATATAAAATTTGGTCGAGGTTATTCTTTTACCTTGTATCCGTTGCCTGTTTTATGGGATAAAAAACATTATAATAATACTGTGGGCCTTATCTCGATATTTTACCAACGATCATTTCAAGACGTGAATGTATGGCAACTATGCCTTCTACGTTCTTCGCGCTCTCAAAGGAACTTGCACATAATTGACTTTACCCACCAACTCCACCATACCATTTTCGAGAACTGGTTCAGTTATTAAACTTAATTGTTCACAACATTGATTTCATGCAACTCATTTAAAGAACTACAAATTTCAAAGTTAAATTCAGTTAAAGTATTATGGTTTGCAATTCCCTCAATTAAATTATCACTTTGGTAATTTTTTAAAATGTATTCTTTTGATCCACGACGTAAGATATTCTCATTTCCCCAATAAATAAAACTTATGTTTTACTAAAATATAACAAAAGTTTAATGTTGCTGCCGCAACGCCTGGAGTCGAAAAACCCCGGACGTTGCGGCAGCAACATGAAATTTGTTATATTTTAATTAAGGAACTCAGAAGGTTATGAAAGTTGAGGGACGAAACGTGTTCAAATGAAATTATTTCATTTCTCATTTGGCCGTTCTTTGTGGTTTACTTATAATAAGTCAGATTTCTTCAATTACATTATATTAATACGTATCTGTTGTTTCACTGAGAAATTTCTAAATAAGCCTAATTATTTATTAACTCAATAAGCTGGCGTCTTGCTGCAGTAAAATGCTTGCTTCAACTATCAAAAATTAACACCAGAATCGACAATATACAGAGCGAACAAAATTGAAAATAAAGACATTTCCGGTCGTTTAGGACATCGGACGAAAATGGGAAACTTCAACTGTAGCCTCAAAATAATTTTAGCCCCTGCGTTACCCGACTATTAGTTTTAAACAGTATAATGATAGTGCTATAGTTTGGCCAAAACAATTCCTTTACAAAGTAGACTGAAATAATCACCCTTTTCAACAGTTCAGGTTTTAACCCGATGTGATTGAACATTGTACAGTTAAAGAGTAGACATTCGAGTTTCACGTGGTTCTTAAATGATAGGCTTCCTCGTTGATGGATCCGCCATACTAGCAAAATGATTCAGCCTTACATCAGTGACCTCAAAGGTCACCGTACCTCACCGTGTGATTTTATTCTTGTGGGGGGTTTATAAAAATCTTATTTCATGTGTGCCCACTTTCAGAAACAATGGTTGAACTGTGAAACTTCATAAAAAGTGTTGGGACTAATTTCAATAGCGCATAGACATTATACAGTGCACCTCAAAAGGGGAAGGGGAAATTTAGTAGCTTTGACATGTAGAAAAAGCTATGTATTTTCCTTTATTATAAAATTTTCATTATTTTTCAAAAAATATATATAAGCGTTGATACGGACGATTCTATAGAATCACCCTGTACACAATCGAAATGTACTGTCTTAGTTTCTATTACATTTGCAGCTCATTGAGTCTCTTGATATCATAAAGTGTGATATTACTCCTGATTAATACTACATATAGTGCTAATATTTACTTCGTTATTAATGTTAACAATGAATGCTATCAATAAATAATTCGTCATCAAAGAGGAGAAAGTCATTAAAATAAGTATCTATGAATATTAATTCCCTTCCATCATTACAATCTTTCCAAAAACTTCGTACAGAATACGAATTTACCAGATCACAAGGCCTCAGTTTTTTTTAACGTCGAGTTTCTAAAGTATGTTTCGTTAATTCAAGAACTTTTTTATGCCCATGCCCAGAATCACGTTTTGCAAGTTTTCACGACCGTTTCTGAATCATCATTTTGTGGAATATTTCCGACTGACCTTTACTTTCCACTTTCACAAAAATGTTGTATTCCTTGGAATAGAGGAGATTATATTATACCAGGATCTCAGGATTGCCAAACAGGAAAACCTTATACGCTTGCCCCTTGTATTTAACACTTCCATTAAAACAAATATATGTTGACATTCCCAGAGTTCCACCTCAAAGAATCTACCGAATTCGTGTTTCGAAAAGACACCAAAAACTTGAAAATTAGTAGATATAATCTACACGAGTAAAGAAAAAGATTGTATATTTTAACGTCTGTTAGTATAATACGGATAAATATGACCATTAACACACAAATTTGAAAGGTGATCATTACTTAAAAGATTAATATAGGTGTAGAGAAATCCAAATAAGTCTAAATTAGCCCCCGTATGTTTTCTCTCCCTTCCGCATCCCAGTTTCAAATTCCCTTCCACTTCTATTAAAGGGAAGCTGCGATTTATTGGATCACCCTCATGTACCATGTCACTAATATATATATATATATATAAGTATAGTGAGAATGAGAAGAGGCAACGAGTAGTAGTAGAAGACTACTACAACGCATTACCATATTCCGAGTTAATCCTATACTATTATTAATCATACAAGAGTATTTTATTTGAGTATAGACCGTTTACAACAACTATTAATTTTTACAAATATGTAAAAATAATAATGAAAGCGTAACAAACTATTTAGTACTGGAATTTCTTGTTAGTTTCCGTAATTCTTGAAACTGTTTGACGTGGAAAATGTTGAGTATTATCTATTATTTGCCTATTTCCCCAATTATTTTTCCTTTGTTTACTTCATATAGTGTATGAATAATGGATTATCAGATTAAACGACGCTCGTTTCTGAGAAGGAGGTCTATGTCGTTTGCGTGTTGTGTTTGGTGATGAAGTGATTTCGTTGTTATAAGGAGTTATAAATATTACCCTGAATCAAAAATTATTTTTCAAGGCTCGTTTACTTATCAGCAATTGAAAATTACACTCATAAAGTGGTCTATATATCACTTAGTATTGTAAAGTGTGTAGTTTCGCGTATCTTGTGAAAGTTAGATATTTTTGAAGTGCTGAATTCCTACTCATAAACTTTATAGAAACATACGGACAAACTAGACGGGCTGAGAGACTGCAGTGTTTTCGGCCGCAACACGAACAGATGCCAACTGTTGAGCCCTTTGTCTTTACGTGGAAATTATTTAATGTGCTCTAGTGAACAAAGAATGCGTCAAAAAAAATAAAGCAAATGTTTAAGAATGAGATACTGAACGTCGATTTCCATCGAGAATAATTAACTATGAATGAAAAGATGTAAGAAACATTATGTCAAAGATAGCGATTTAGTTGCAAAGTTGACGTCCTGGAGTCGGTTAGAGGGCGGAACAGAGGATGCATTGTGGTGTTATCTCGTTGCTTATGATAGAGCTTCTGTTGTCCTAACTGATTCACGGTTTTAAAAGCCTTTGCTTGTCGCGCTGTACCTCAGTATGACTGCTGCATATTTCCCATTCCTGTTCCTGTATCTCGGCGTGTAACAGTCCCAGAGTCAGTTCAAACATTTCCCACAAGTCACAAAGTCAAGCGAGAATTTGATTACCAACAGTAGACTGTCAACATGAGTCTTGTATTGGTTACATAATCCTTACAACAATTCATTTTATTTATTATTTTACGTTACGACGGCTCCTATTAATTTCAGACTTACGAATATTTGAAGCTAGCGACACAGTTTACTTCATAGACACAATTTAATATTAAATGCATTATGAATATGATCTAGAGGCTGATAGGAGCGTTACTCTCGTTGATGAATTGAAATGTGTCTGCAAAGGATTAAAAGTGCTTACTAAAGTGCACGATTGTTTAAATCATTTTCAGGCTAGAAATCTTGAGATGACTTAAACCGTATTTTACTATGACAAAGACATTCACGGCTTAAAACTTAAACCTAGGGCAAAGAAAAATGACTTAGAAAAATTTTCCTTATTAATCTCTTCATTCACGACTAGAATAATCTGACTGCAGCAGTTTTTGAGGAACACGCTCCAGAATATACATCTTAATTAACTGCCACAAAGATTAAATTTATTTGCTGTAATACATTCATTCATTATTTGGTCAGTTAATTTCTGTGTGGCAGTAGTTTGAATATGAACAAAACTATAAAAATAAAATACAAAAAGTACAGATCTATACTACGATTATTGAGAAGAG
Source organism: Eucriotettix oculatus (assembly GCA_034510155.1). Lineage (NCBI taxonomy): Eukaryota > Metazoa > Arthropoda > Insecta > Orthoptera > Tetrigidae > Eucriotettix > Eucriotettix oculatus. Next base: position 129,429,257 of record CM067376.1, on the reverse strand, counting down.
ATACCGGAAACCACATACGATTAAATTTGTACATAACTACGACAAATATATCAGTAAAACAGCGAATGCGTCCTCATTCATTTCGATTAATTTGACAGTGTTGATAGTTTCTTCAGATTAATGGAAGAGTTTATACTGACAATAGGTGTCAGTCCTTAAATGAATGGCATCCGTCCCTAATTCAAGAAGAATCTGCTTCTGTCAAGTCGGAAACTACGCGTAGCTGATTGGAAACCGTTACAGCACGTACCTAATACAAAAAATATGAAGAGAGGCGTTCACATTGGAAAAGGAAGGAGGAAAATTTTTGGCCAAACGGGGTGAAATGTAGAGAAGTTGTGGGGTAGAGAAGGTATTAAATTGCGGGCCGCTGGCGAGAGCTGGGAGGAGTTCTTGAGATCTCAGCAGATGTCGATTTTTTGGTAAACGTTTCCAATATTTTGGCCCAATGCGTCCTCCATGCAGCCTCCTAATCGTCAACTCTGAGACAGAAGCAAACCGCCCTCAGAGAAAACAGCTGCAGTCCTCTGCGGTATCATTAAAATTTAATTTAATAGATTCACATTGCCTGACCCATTTGCCATAGAAGCTTTGGGTTACCTGATTTTAAAGTGTTTCATAATCTAAAATTATTTTTGATATACTGTCTTCATGTAAATTAATTTGGTTTCTTCTGGGTTTTGTGAGTTTCGCTGATAAAACTTTGTTAAAATAAATTTCTGCTTTGATTTTAAATTCAACTCTCATTATCATTTGTTTCTCCTTTAAAAATATAATTTTCCCATAAATAAAGATAATTTAAATACTAATAAACAGTCCCTAATTATAATCTTTTTACAAGCTGCTGTGAAACAAATCATCGTTATGCAGGCATTTGAGGAACTAGTGCTTCATAAACTATCCTTACCGATTAGTAACGGTATATTAGCTAAACTCTAATAGTTAGATTTAACAAAAGATTAAAGTAATAGTAATCTTATCGTAATTGTAAGCTCATTTTCCGTTGTCGCTTTTCACTTCCTGTCAATAGGATTACAAGCTATGGCGTTATAGTTTTGACCTCTTCTTCAAAGCGAGTATGCATCTAGAAATCGACTAGTATTTTGCTATCTAGAATGCTTTCACATAGAATTGACTACGTGATGTTAATGATTTAACTTTCACGAACAAGGAGTTGGTTAAAAAATTGTGTGTTCCAGCATAAATCTGGAATGCCTGAAGCAATTTCAGCCAAGTGTGAGCTGCATATTTACAATGGCGTGCGATTGGGCGTCAAGGCCAAAGAGAGTGAGGCAAGAAGCTTCGCCAGATGCCGCTCTTATCAGCATGCATCTTCTAAGAACTTAGCAGAAACAGCTGACACTGGCCATAGCAACTTCCGGTGCGCACATTCAATCCCAACCGCACCCATCTAAGGCATGGATTATGGTATAATTATAGCAGGCAGTCGGTCCGTCGGTCGTTCCAGAATAGTCACAGCAACGAGCAACGAAATTAATGCTAAAATTGCAAGTCGGAGTCATTAAAGTGCTAGGACATAACTCGCATAACAATTCCAAATTTAGTAGAAATTACAGGACGACATGAGCCATCATTTGACGTAAAATCAATTTTCAATTTGTATCATGTCTCCCGATTATGTTCCTGAAAAATGAATTGCAACTTTCCCGAGTACATTATTAATAATTATAGAATAACATGCATGCTAAAATACAATTTTCAACTAATTTAGCAGACGAAAATCGATAAATAATTATTTTAAGAATTGCCCGTTTGTTTTTGCTTGTTATCTGAATTCACTATACGTTTAATGCGTTGAGAACAAAATGTTTTGTACCATCGTCAATCAACACTAAGACTCAAAGTCATTTTAACTTATTGTAACTTCTTGTGTTTATTCTCTTCAAAATTGCATCGACTTGTTTGATTGCCTTCTATTTTCCCCGCGATTTTCTAAAATGACTGCTTACACTTAATGTATTCACACGACACGCGTTTATTAATGTTTTCATTAAATCATCCAAATTTACTGGTAGCTTCTTTTTTTATACTTCTTATACTTGGATAAAGGAGGTAATGAACAAAAAAATGAAGTAATTCCACACATCATTTCTACAAGAGCTGTAAGAAGTCACATAACAAGGAACAGGTATGGACAGCGTCTTCCTTGCAGCTTTTACAATTATGAATCACTTGACGAAAGAAACAAGGACCGCAGAACCGTTATGTGGTATTTATTTTGTCACTTTTTCTGTTAATTGGTTATTTCTCTGTATAATGATTATTGTTCCAATACATTATATTTATAACATTCCACATTTGCTTCTATGTAAATATAGTTTATAAGTAAATACATCTCTTTCCGATCTTGCAGTAAGTTGTCGTGTGAAACGTATTCATACTAAACATCTGTCAATACGTCAAACCTATTAATCAAAACGCTAATTAAGGTTATTTTTCGTGCTTCCTTCCTGCTTTATTCAATATCGATATGATATATATATATATATATATATATATATATACCTAAATAACTCCATGACGGAACGGGTGATGAAACAGGAGAGGACGGAACCGCGGAGCTGAAAGGAATGAAAGGACGGGGAGAAGGAACCTGAGGCGAAGGAACCGGGGGGGGGGGGGTAAACAGGAAGAATAACACTCTCTCCGAGGAAAGGGATGTAAAATTTCAATAATAAATTCATTTTGTGGGGCAATTTGTATTATTAAGAAAGTAACAAGTTTGGTGATTTTGTGAGTAAGAACTGAAAATTGATGTATCAAGGAAATATGGTGTATACAATGAAGATACAAAAATTGACTAAAATATACTGAGCAATAAGAAGTCTGTCGTTGCTATCCGCTACATAGTAATTATAACGCGTGTGCAAGCAAACAACGAAACAATAAATTAAGACTAACGAACAATCCTTGGGGAGAAATTTTTTGGTAGCTTATTTCTTGCATGTAGACTAATAGGAAAAGTGAAAAAAACATTCCTGGTAAGTCTGTGAAAATTGCGAGACGATGACTTCACGGCTTTCCTAGGAATGATTGCTTCATTTTAAGGAGGGTTTCCCCACGCGCTCAGAGTGAATTCCGTATCTTGACTGACCAGAATTTACTTACATGTTCATAAAGTAATTTCAACTTACTTTTAAGTTTAATTAGCAATAAAAAATTCTAGGAGCCCAATGAAGGAACATTAAGCATTATTCATCTACCGATCCATTAGAGGCATTGGTATGGTATACAACAGTATAGTATATAATAATTGGAAACAATTTAGGGAAAGTGCACGCACTGACGTTTTAAATACTGCCAACTGAGATGAGAAGTAGAATTCGCTGTCGCAGGATTGGCGCGGCTGCTGGAGAAAGCTGGCCAAGTTGGTCACTGGGGCTCCGTACACTCAGGTCCTCTCACAACAGAAGTCTTCATGTAGACAGATTAAGGCAAAAGAGGCGCTAACACAAGGATCACACGCACCCTACTAAACTCATCAATAACATGAACAATAATATAGCTGATAATATAAACTGTGTTAAAAGTATACCAACCAGGTAATAGAAGCCAAATTACAGAAAAAAATACTTTCTCAGTCGTACACGTTGGCCTTTGTTGCATCTGCTGTCAAATTAGTACCACATGGTGAAGCTACCAACACTCCTCAATCGCAAATATTTTAATATATAATATAGAAGCTGATTAATGGCTCAGGGGAGGAGGGGATCGATTTTCAGTCATGCTATATGACTTAAAACTAAAATTGTTCACAGTAGTCCTCTTTGGAAGCCTGAGGATAAATTTAGACTAATAATTAATTAATGGAAAATAAATATATAACACATTTGAATACATCAAATGCTGAAGTGTCTATGTAATTATAAATTAAAACAAGAATGGAATACTAGGCTATGAGGAAGTTGGCACACACAAAAACCAATTTATATGAAACAGAAATAGTGTCCAACAACGTATACGACGATAAAGTCATCAGTTGATGGCAATAAAAAATATAAGGAAGTGTACTTTCGGTAAGTTAATAAATATAACAGAATTATTAATAAAAACCACAATCCACTACAGTGGAACAAATTTGGAATATATCCAACTAGTAAAAACGGATTAATATGCCTGATAACAATCCGTTTTGATGTACGAATAAAATACTTTGCCGATGATCTAAACGATTTTGCACTTAAGTTCCGGCAAGTTTAAATCATGTAGGAAAGTTTACATTTAAAAATGGTATTATACAGTAAATAGTTATACATAAAAAATGATCATTTAGAAAGTTCGAAACACTATTGAAATTTTTGAAATATGATCTAGAAGTTTATTTAAAATAAAGTAGATAGACAAAACGAGGGAGAGTACTTTATAAACAATGCATGATTAGGTAATTCTTTGATTATCCTGAAAAATACTTGCTTAGATAGCGAGGAAGATTTGTCACCCACAACTAACAAAAAAAAACAAGATACCCATCAAAGGAATGATACGGGTCGTAGTCTGCGATAATGAGCTGATTTATGATTCAACAAGTAAGTGTTTTAAACTTGTCAAATAAAGACAATTTAATTAACGTCCGGTTTCGGTAATGATGGCTCGTAAGATAGTGTGTGGCGACTCATTGAGGAGCGTATGCTGTTATGCAATGAATGCAGCATCAATCTTGATCGTGATATGTTCACGGTGTGGATTAAATCCCCTTTAATTTAAAGGCGCAGACCTGCCATACTGGTGGGTGTAGGATCTCCTTTTAAAGTTAGCCTGTTTAAATCCGTGTCAGGCGAATAGTAACCTCATTTTTCATACTATCAACAGAGATTCCTTTATGAAAGCAATACTGTTTTGTCAATTATAATTAATACCCGTAATGAAATAGTTAAATGCCTGTTTTAATTCCATCAATAGAGTTTTCACTAAGACACCAAAAGATTTCGTAAAAATGAACACAAGAAAGAGAATTTACCAATCAACTATAGTAGCGGCCTTGAAACCAAACGGGTGAGAAAACACTACTGCAAAATTGCGTTGCTTAAAATCGAGCATAGTGAAATTCACTGTTCATTAGGGAATGACGAGTCGTTTGTCGGTGATCACAAAAACCCTCGTCAGTATAATTTAAGGCGGTTACTATAAAGGATACAATGTTATTACTGCCTCTACATAATATTCTCTTGCAAACCTGGAGTGAAGATTGGCGACATTTTATCCGCGTAAAATACGTAGGCAATATGGCATTACAACGGGCCAAGAAGTAACAGTTCTCTAAATTGCTATATATTCTAAATTCCGAGACTCGCTTTTATATGTATATTCAACGGCATAAGAGTGAAATCCTTGAGTAAATAATTAGTTTTTACCTCGTGCTAACGACTTAACTACGGTAATCATTATTTTAGAATTGAGTTAAATAGTTTCACGCTGTAAGATTGAACCAGACACGTGTTGATGACCACGACGGTGCCCCTGAAAAGTCAACAGTCGATTTTATTTTTCCTTTCGTATTGCATATACTGGATGATTTATTGTACAAACTGATAATCTTTATGTTAAAAGTTTTTTATATGAATAAAAAATCCTTTCTTCCGTTCAGAATTCGTTGACGGTATTTACCACTCACTGCTATAAATATAATTTCATTATTGTTTCGTTTATCATGGATGGTCACAAAACCCTCACAATCATCCGTTTAACGCAGCTCCAGAAAAAATTTAAATCCATATAAATCAGACGTTCTTATATAACCTATCCTTTCTTTAACTTTCTGGTGTTTATTAATTATCAATTTTTTTTCTTAATGGATATGTGCATGATTGATTAAGCATAATAGCAATCCGGATTACATTCAACTTGCTCTGAGTGGAAGCAGCAATTGTCGAACTAAAAATTAAAATCCATATATTATAAACCAAAATGTTACTTTTGTATATAATCAAAAGAAAATTCAGGTGGGTGTTTAGATATCCAAGCAGAAATGTAAAAACACACACACAAAATGGTGGATGTGCGAAAGTGTCAACATAGGTAAGTAAATGTTTGGCGTTTACAAAACGCTTCTCTCTAAACGAGGAATACGAGATTTAGAAAATTTAAACATCACAGATTAGTCTGGGATTTCAATAACAAAAAAAGGACTAAATTATTTTAGTAAGTCAATCTATTACTTTAACTATCAAACACTAATATATTCCACAGGTGTGATGCTGTTCCAGTTTGATAACTATCAGAATATGAGGGTCATTTATTAATTATTAAACACATTTACCATGCAGTTACTAATTTTCCTTACAATTCACTTATGAGTTTTGCCTCCTTGCTTCTCAACAACTGCGTCTTTGCCTTTTCCATCTCCTACCATCAACCGGAACAAACCTCTTCCAGATTTGAAAACACGTCAAGGCATTGGTTATTTGAACTTTGCGTATAAATAGAAGTCTGCTGGATTCACGACCCAGTTCTAGGCATGATGAAGGAACAACAGTTTGGTTACACTTCCCAATTTGCTTCAGTTCGGTTTATCTAGTTTATTCTTCACACTTTCTGCACGAGGACATGAAACTTATTCCATATGAGGCTCTGCCAGTCATGATCATAATTTACCTCAGACCTGGTTGGACTTGAGGTGTTCAACATTTCCAACTTTCCGACAGTGATTTCACGTCTGCATCGCAATCTAAGTCCTACCCACGCTTCACCTTTACTTATAATTCAAGACAATATTTCTAAACCTTGAATATCAAATCTTTATTTCAGCAAAAATGCAATGGCCAAGCTTCGGTTCAGAAGTTGTGCATCGCAAAGAAGGTTTACTTCAAGTCAACCGGAATACGGAATACTGGTGTTAGTGGAATCAAAATTTTTTCCTACGAATTTATTTGAGTTCATGCATAGACAATTTCATGCAATGAACAATTTAGTTCATCTGTATGCTTTTCGGCCGTGCTGTTCTAGGAGCACCTTCTACATTCTCCCGCCCTCAATGAGAGAACTATTGGCCAAATTAAATCCTGTACTACTTGGCTAAAGTCAAATGTCAGTTTTAATGAAACTGGTAATGATCCACAAAAGGTCAAACACTAAAACAAGAATCCTATCCCGCTCTACGTTATTAATTTGTATGATACGTATTGTAAAATAAATATGCAAATTTTCACCCCAGCTATCTCAAAACTTTGAAGCTTTTATTGCTATTAAAACGGGAAGTAAAACCAGTCACACCTAATGTACACAAAACAACTGTGTACTTCGAGAACAAGTGAGAAAGGCTGACGATTGCGGGCTGATGCTCTCGAGCTAACTGAGCCCGGTTTTATTGTAGCATCCTGAGGGGCATAACATCACTTTTTGTCCGAACTAGTTGCCAGTCATCATGTGTCAAGTGAGCCACTTGTATCGACGAAGGGGAAGAGTTATCAGATGGATCAATTGCAGAGATGTAGCCCAGTACACAGTGGTACTTATAAAGTTGAAAACATAGCAGTGAGAAAAAGTACTGATGAGACGAAGAAGAGAGAATTGCTCATAGTTATAAGAATGGGGGCATATGTTACTGTAACCCGTAAATGGGAAATTTGTATTCCAGTAACTTCAATAGTCGTTGAAACAACATGGCAGTTTGCAGACTGACTAGGATTTTTAAATAAGGACGAGTCGATGATGAAATCGAATTGAATTAATTTGTGTGTGATGTAATACCCAAATTCTTCTTTTATTTAAAAGGTCCATGTATGCCGTTTTAAATAAAAAGAGAATTTCGTTAACACCTCGCACACAACTTGTTTTATTCAATTTCAGCATTGGCCCGATTATTGAAAACCCCTATAGTTGGAATTATAATTTTCACCGTTTTACTGTAACATACATGGAGTGAACTGGAGATAAATTCAGAAGTTCCTTGTAGAATTTACGAGGAATAACGCCATGCAGAGATGGCGGAAAATGCGCTAAAAGGTTCCGAGACTTTCTTTGAAAATAAACCGCCGAAAGGAGCCCTTTTATTAAGAAAAGTAGGTGAATAACAAAAATTAATTGAATGATTAAAATTAACAAAGTGGAATGGTCGTTATTCAATCTATAAACCTTCTTGAAAATAGACATATAGGGATTTTAGATGTGACTTTGACCACCTCACTATTTTAAAGGGAAAAATATAATACAGGACAAGAGTCGACTGTACAAAAGTAGGAATCCGTTAATTATTTTAAGAATAAGGATATGTAATGAACTGCCATGAAGATAAAAAAAGAGAAGTGATTATAGAAATGAAAGCCGACACCGATAGAGAATGCTGGAGCCTCTGCTATTGAACAACCATAGTCGCCATGCAATAGAATTCAACTCACCAGGTGCACAATTAGACAACAGTCACCAATAATACTAAACTAACAGACAACCACTATAAATCTAAAGTTTCAACATGCCCTCTTAATCAGCTTCTTATAACGACTTCAAGACAATAAAAATTTTGAAAAAAACCCCTACATATATTTTCAAAGACCAAAGATTTTCCCAGTGGATAAACAGTTATTGGGTTTCCACAGGGTCAAATGAAACTTAAGCCACGACGTTTCAATGGTGGTCTCTGCCGTCGTTCTCAAGGTGAACGATGGCAGAGTATGCCATCGAAACGTCGTGGCTTAAGCTTCATTTGATCCGGGTGGAAAACCAAGACCTGTTTATCCTACATATATTTTACAAATAGTTCTTTTGGTCATTCTACATAAAATTTCATGTTAATATTTTGATTTATTACGATTTATTTCTGAGAGACAGTTGGAATTATTCGTAATCAAAAAACACTTTAAAATCCAAGTGATCAGTCATTCGTTTTACGAATCCTAATACAATTTGACAGATCTCTTAGAAGGTGCACTTCCCAGTTTTAGAGAAAAAAAAACGCATTGATTCAAGTAATTTATATTAGTTCTATGAATCAGCATGTTAAAGTTCCCAAATTCTAAAAGAAGAAATTACCGTAACGTTGAATCTGATAAATATTTGAGGCATGCCGTTAAAAAAACTAAGCCGATGGCTTGTTAAACGTTTCGCGTACGTCATTTAAGCATTGGAAGAGATGTGGCCCGAGGTAATGGTGTACCTGCAAGACTATAAAATCTGTTTACGTCGACTGGCGGCCAAGAATGCCCGGCATGCATTCACTGAAAAGCCATTCGCATCACAAAGCAGACCTTCTACCTTCCTCTGACCCTTTCTAAAAGAAAAGAAAAAGTGTTGAATAAATATATAATTAAGTGTACACGCACACGCGCATGTATATACACAGACGTGTTTATAAATTTCAAACTAAAATGTAAACGCACAGAACTGTCAAGTTGCAAACATAGTACGAAACGTTATTCTAATAAAAGAAAATAAAAATATTAATATAGAAGTGGTTAATAGCAAACGCAAATACGAAGATTCATGTTTTATCAAATTAATGTCAAATACATGGATCTTAAAAGGGCTCATACGGCTACGGTTTAAAACGACCATGACTGACACCAAAAATTTCCAATACAGTAAAAAATTGTACCAAAGAACTACAAAATATATAAAGCTGCTAATTTACATATCCGAAAGAAGTCAAATGTGACATTTTATAGTTCGCCGCGACATACAAGTAAAATTGAAAGTTGATCATCTTGAAGAGAAATGGCAGCGGCCGTATTGACGCACCTGTGTTTACAGTGGTACAGTAATTATGAAGAGAACAGGACGAGGTACTGAGCTAGTCGAATAAATCTGAATATATGTCGCTGGGGAGAACTCCATGGAGACCTGCAGGAAACCAGTTAAGAACGACGACTCAAGAAAAGAGGAGGAAGGAGACAAGATCCGGTAAGAAAAAATCCATGTCCCCTGCATAAAACTTGTGGTCAAAGAAGGTAGAAATTCAAACATCAAAATAGCTAAAAAAACTGATCGATTTGGAGCATAGCCAAGGTGTTAGGCATACATACGGACGTAATAAAGGAACAGCTGACTGATACTGTTCATTTGAATTTAAAAGTACAGCTTTTAAAACACTACCTATTTAACTAGCAGTCGTGACCCAATACGTTGTCGTTCTTGTTAACCATGACTACTACTCATACAATAATCAAATCATATGCATGAATTGCTGTGTGTTATTAGCCATTAACTTTCTGAAACAAAATGAAACATATGCCGAATATGATATCCTTGAGGCCTGAAAGAGCTTCTGACTGCCCCGTCCGTTCCCAACATTGCACAAACTTGATCGATTTGATATAGGGGCCTTATAACGCCCAGGAAGGGAAAATCAAGGACACTTCTGTCGATTCAGTCATTGTGAAACGCATTCAAAGTGAACTTCAATTCATTTCAGAATAATTCTCAGTTGAATGATGGCCTTGCTTCGGATTGTATAATAATGTGAACTATTTCTCTTAATGATCAATCCACTGCGAATATGCACTTTGCTGAAAGTATTCACACTAGTGCACATAAGAGAATAGCTTATTCAGCAGAACAAAACATTTTGCTAGAAAGTTAAACGCAGTAAAAAAATTGCAACCAGTCAATCAATTTCCGTATTATTTTGATGCTGTTGACGAGTTGCTCATATCTATTTTTATTTTCTGTGACAGTCCTACGATAGTAGTATGAAAAAATAGGTATTTGTTATCCCAGAGTCGATTTGATATTTTGACAGAACTTGTTTAAGAGAAAAACCTTAGACGATATAGCCACAGACTACGATAAAATTAGGAAGAGTCATTCATAGAAAAGTACATCTTAAGCTGCCTTGACCAAACTATATAACTTGTACTTCTATTCCGCCGACTAAATTTCCTCAAATTGCTTCAAGATTTGGCTGTTTTACCAAATTTTACTCGGAACAATAAATAGTAGGAGGGAATGCGATGAAAAATAACGTCCAATTCAGCTTTCACAAGCCAATAGCAGTGCCTTGTAAAGAAATATGTTTCATACATGCACCTCGATTCAAACGAAAACATTGCCCAAAATAAGCTGAAACTAAATTTCCATTTCAATTTTAAAGAAAAATTGTTCCCCATAAATCAGAAAATAGTCTAAATAGTGCTCATTTCCAGGCTTTGGCAGGCACTGTATAGCGTTCAAATACCATACTGCACTGAGTAAGCGAGCCAGTTCTCCAGTGGTCTAAAACTAAGGAGAAAATAAGCACCTCTTACTTAGCAGTTCGTTGTGAAGTTATTAGGACAAGCTCTCCTAAACCTGTCGATCCGTCGGGCATCATACACGAGACATTTTCGTGTAGTGGCCCAATATCAAGTTGATCACGATGATGCCAAAGCTTATAAAGTAAGACATCTTTCAAACTTACGGATCAAGGAATGTCTAAGTACGTCTAATGTTGTTAACAGACGTGTTACTTAGTGGATATGATGCCGGGTAAGCCGGTTGGTACATTCTCAAGGAAGCTTCGTGAAAAGTATAGAATATCCGCCGTATCTGAACGATCAGTAAATCTGCACAACTGGTAAGGAGAGTCTGAGAAAGTTACCTTCGGGGAACCCTAAAGCTCTGGTTTTTAATTACGGCCCACATTGGCGCAGACACCTAGGTCAGTTTTCAGAGGTGAATGTCTGGGATCACAGACGTTGACATACGGCAAGAGTTATTCTCTCTTCCCATTGAAACAATTTGTCAGTTGTCTCCAAACGTCGTCGAGGTATGGAGCTAGGAATGCTGCTACCCCACCCACAACAAACCAAATTTCCATTCATCGGAAGGGCGTGGTACAAATCCCCAAAGTTCGACCCAGCTGCTCTGCTTTACATTCAGGCGACTACCTGGTTGGATCATTAAGATAGTCTACTTTCTTAAGTTATTTACCGAGTGTCACTCAGCCTATCAAAAAAATCTATGTTAAATGTACGCAGGGACCATCTTCATGCAAGAACGGGGAAATAGAAACTAACTGCGATGCCATTAGCGTGGCTGGTTGTTGCACATTCTTCCTTCATTGTTATGATTTTTACACCACATGGATCATGAACACACTTAAGTCACTTTAAAAAATATCGAAAATAGTACATAGCAACCTCTTTGGAGATATGACGGAAATAAGTAGCTCATATAAGCGATATTTTAAAGGTTAAAACCCTAAATGTTGTTTAGAACCTTGCCATATAACTATCAAAAATGCAAGAAGCCCGGTATCTCATCGCTACAGATTATGTCTACGTAAATTAAGATAAAAGTAAGGCCCCGTTGTGAAATATTAGCAGTGACACGATAAATTCTTCTAACGAATTTAAAGGCCGTGCTAATCAGGTGTCTTCCTACGTTCGGTATGCATACAGACAAGTTTGAGGATGGAAGAGAATTTGCTGAGAAGACAAAACCACACCTGCGTCGGAACGAGGCAATACGAGCGAACCGTGACAGCTTCCCCTGAAGAATTTCGCGTGATGGATCGGGGCAGGCACCTGCTGCCATGTGCGAAAGTGAGATGCGCGGGTGCTTATGGGCGTCACAGGCACCGTGGCAACGCCGCCGCCACACTTGGAAATACAAGCCTAGGAGAGATATGCCACACAGACCCCAGCACTCGGCACTAGCACTCGTCAACCAGAGACGCCAGTAGCCGCGGCCTTGAGCCGCACTCTCTGACCTTCAACATCGCTCCTCTCCATCTTATCTATGCCATCATTAATACCGCGTGACACTGCCCGCAATCGCATACCTGCCCACGCAGATGCCACGACTGTTTCTAAGTCTTCAAACAAACTGCTGTGATTACATTCCAGGTCGAATTATACTGCAAAACATTCCGGACTGACGACGAAATGAAATAACGGCGGCAACACATGTTAGTTTAGATGTGCTAAAACATCGGGACATGTCTTAAAGAGAAATTTACCGTCTTTCATATTCACAATAAGGCAACGGTTACCTTCTAGAGAAAAAACAATACCGGTTCACGAGAAACGTGTAACTTATGACTAATTCTGTCAAATTTAAATAAGAAGAAAACTTTGAACAATTCACGCAAATTAATAGTCTTTGAAGAGTCTATGCGAGTAGACTTATTGTGCACTGCTTCATTGCATGGTTAGTTTATCAGAAACTGTCGGTTGATACGGAGGCCGTTATTCAGCGCTCGTAATACCAAGGTAATAGAAAATTACACTAGTGTTACTCAATTGCAGGTTCAATAATTTCATTCAACGTAGAGAAAATGTACGGAATCCTACCTAGATCCTCCACGAGTCGAAGCATTACGCCTCCGATATGCAAGTCTCCTTTGACGCGAAGGGTCCTTTCCACGTTCATGTCTGTAACACAGACTCTGAGGTTCCAGGACCCATCGCCGACAGCGATGCCACCGGCCATCATTTTGGAAGGGTGACTTGTATGCGGAGCTGAAGAAAGCACACACTGTATTCTAGAAGGCGCGCACCACTACTGTCATGCTGACCGCGCCAGGCGTTCTGAAGCACTGCGCGGTGCGGCGCGGCACCGGCTACCCCCTCCCCCCTTCCTCCAGACCCCCTCCCTTACCGTGTAGCCACGCCTTCCTCAGCTCATGCCGACAACTTCGCATACACAATCAGTGAAATAACATAAATAAACAGAACCATAAATCCAAATCCTGGAACGTCCCACTTGATAGCTCAATATACAGTATATTCAAATGCGAAATCTTCCACAAACTACCCCTTCTTGTTCAGACTATCCTGTCTTGTCTTGACTCTGATTCCTTCATTTGTCCCCGACCGTGAAAAGTTCTTACTCGTCATAACGTTCGGTACACTTTCCATTCTATCCGTCTCTCACACTTACTTCCGTACAACGATAACGTCTGACAGAATCGCCCCTGAAGAGTAATTACTACTGTCACACATTCAACATTATCGTCTGTAAGAATAACATCATGAAAGAAGACTACACGTGGACGAAGCCGGGGGGACACGTGCAAGTACCAATAGGCTATTTGACTGTACTCAAAATATACCAAAGTTTACTGTCAATCTTGAAGATTTTATTACGCTGAATCCATATTTCTACCTATTTTCACAAAAAATATGTTAATGATTTGCAATAAATAAATTATTAAAATGAAATTTTTTTGGTGCTCGACCACGTGATCGGAAACGCAACGAAACACGTCATGTGTTGCAGACCTAGTGACGTACAAGTTGGTACTCTGCTGTGTTGTTTGGTTAAGTTCTAAGCGTCCGTGTGTAAAGTGTCAGTTAATTTGCTATTTCTCGGCGTTTTTTGGTGTTATTAGTGACAAATTTACCTATTAAAGCACAAACATTCTCATTTTTATGAAATTGATCCTGTCTCTCAGGGAATGGTGGTCTCAAAATACGTGGTCTTTATATTCTGAACACTAATTGATGGTGGCGATGGATACAGTGGCATGGCTGACGGTTCTGATTTTGTTTAGTACTTTACCAAGGTTGACATCGTAAAACTCGTAGGTAGTTCTGGCCGGAACCTTTGGAACCCTTCAAGAGGCAGTTTATGGAATTGGACCTAGCTGCTACTGTTGCCTGAACACCTGCTCCTAACTTCTCCACAAATCATCCTATACGATCATTCCTCCAACTAACTCAACTTGCTCGCTCGACAACCCTTCTACAACTCTTTTAGAACTCTACTCCATTTTTCCGCAGCTAATTTCAACAACTAACTCCCAACATTCTATACGTCTCCTCAACAACTAACTCAGCATTTCTCACCAAATTCGAAATCTCCGCTTTTCCCCTCTCCGGGCTAATATCCACAACTTTACCTAACATGACTTCGACTTACATTTTCTAGTTCCCCATACGGGGTTCACACGTCTACCCCAAATTCACAAAAACGCACGCATTGCACTTTCTGTGGGAAAATACCAGACGTGCCAAATTGTTTAGACCGAAGATTATCACTTGACACAAATATTTATAATCATGCTGGCCAACGGATTCTTAACCCTCAAAGGCCTTCACTTCAATAGATGTTGTGAGGCCCGACCCTGTATCTGAAAGTCAAAGGACCCTCGACTTTGCAGATCGAAAAAACTAAGTTTAAAATTATTTAATTAAAATGAAAATTACCCCCTTTAATAATTTAAAACGCATGTGTTCACTACAAATATGTTTATAATGTAGAATTTTCAAAAATCAATGTTTTAAAATTGGCCTATCTATTTACTTTAAAGTGAATACTTAAGCGTAGTATTTATTCTGCCTACAATTTAGCTACAATTGAGAAAAATTCAATTCGTTTATGTTTACTCTTTATATGAATGATAGTTAATCGTTATTTTAAAGTTTAAAAATATTGAGATGTATGCCTACTTACAAAAATTAAACTTTTATTTCTTTTCTATTTACAAAGTCTTCTATTCTTTGTCTAGAATCCAGACAATTTCATATTTCACATTTTCTCGAGGTAGTAATAAATTACTTTGTCATTGTTGATGCATAGGTAGCCTTAAATAATTCTTTAAAATTTCTAACTTAGAAATAGATCTTTCTCCGTATGCAACTGTAGCTGGTAGAGTAAAAAATATTCTTATTGGTATTATTTGTGAAAAGATATTTCATAAGTGTAAGTGGATCACTAGACTCACTTTTATAGAAAATAGAGCTTTAAAACGTTAACTTCATTGAACAAAGCAATAGCATCAATGTCGGTTCCATTGCTTATATCATCTTTAAGTTTCAGATGTAAATCTTTCCATTATCTTCTTTGGAGTAACTAAACAATGCACTACTGGAAAAGTAAAACAAGTCGTCAAGAGTGTTGTACTATTTTTTAAATAAGTTATTGTCTGCTCTATGATTAAATAAAACCTACTTTGTTTCTCATTTTTGTGGTAAAAGTAAGTATCTCGTTGTTTATACTGAAATTGTATCGGTTTCTGTCTTGGACGAAGTTTATTTGCTGCCGACAGGAATGCTTCAATATTTAGTTTGTGAGCCACTTCGGTAGCTTTTTGTAAGATGATTTCCAAGTATTCACCCGTGCAATAATTTGTTTTGATCAATTTTAATACTGATCAATAGACTACGTTATGTCATGACTAGAAACGTATGTGCAAATCGTGAAAATTAGTTGGATGACTAGATTGATGTGTTTTTGCGCCCCAGTGAAATACCACCTGTGTGCGTTGTAAACCCTGCACTGCACTTGAAATACTTGTTATTACCGCGTTTAATTGTATCCTGTTAAAATATTTGTTTAAAATAGGGAATATTTTAAAAATCTATTCGTGAACGCGAAAAATCAAAATATTTGAAAAAAAAACAGAAAACATCAATTTATTTGAATCAAAGAATATGGTGACTAGCTTTCAATCTGCATTGCAAAAGGAAGATAAATACAGTCTTGACCAGTTTTTACAACCGGACGAAAAATCCGTCGTCCTTTGAAAGTTTTGTATAAATGTAACACTTTTTTAGAGAACCCATTGATAAGTCGAAAGTTCGTTTGTAAAACTGATCATTAGTAGGCAGGGCCGCCGGGAACGTTTACGCATACCCCGCACTTGGGGTTCTGTGGGACTCACTCCATGGACCAATACCCACTTAAAACCCAAAACCCTTATTAATCATTAGTAATCCCCTCGGAATCGACGACAGGTATAATTAGTTCACAGGGCTAGTTGATAATACGCCTTCAACATGTCTAGGCGAATGTTAATTTAGGCATATGGGCCATCCTTTCCTTTCACGCTCGTCATGGCGGAGCATTTTTATCAGGCATGCGGCGTTGTCCACTAACACATTCCAGTCTCCTTCCGACTTCAGCAGTCGTCTGTTGTTTAAACTACCTTCTTAATTACGATGACCATACGTCCTTTATTTAAGACTAGCTAACTCACGTGACTTCGTTCGCGCCGAAATAGGCATTTTTATTTTGCCCTAAAAACGAAACAACAGGTACAGAATTTCTATAAAGTTGAAATTATTTAATATATAAAAAGTACAGTATCATCTATTTATGATCGCTTCAGGCCAAACCTTATAACTCGCAGTTGGTTACGTTTCGGATCCTTATTCAGTGGATTTATAGATATTTATATAAACATCTTCTGAACTCTTCAAGATATAGGAAGGAAACCTACGCGAAAATTTAAGTACAGATTCCTGGTTCAATCCCCAAAATGTTCATTGAAAATCGTTAGGCCATTTCGAAGATAAACAGATCAAGAGTATAGGCAAGCTGCATACATTTTCGAGATTTTAACGCACGTTTAGAAAATAAACTTTCACGTAGAATTAATATATATGTTTATTTATATTATATTAATATCATTATCGAAATTAAATATTCACTAATATTTAAGTAAATTTCCTTTTTTTAAAACCCTCAAATTTTCATTGAAATCAGTTGAGCCATTTCGGAGCCTATTCGAAACAACCATACGGACAGACAGACACTTCAATTTTATTTATTGGTATAGGCCAGCTATATAAAATTTGTTAAGCCTTTTCGAAGTATAAACAGATCGATATGTTCTTAAAATAAATAAAATTATTCATCTACTACATCAATTGTTTTCACACTTTTTAATAATATTGCAATACCGTCTGCAAATGGTTTAATCCTAGTTCCTTTTATTTAACATTACTGTACTTACTTACTGTACTTCATGTGTTAAATTGCGATGTATTCACTTATGAACCTATTTTCCATTTAGTGACATTCCAGAATTTTACAATATTTGTTAATACCATGATGCATAAATTATATAGAAATTATAGCATATAAATCATCAAATCCTTATTTCTCCTTTTAATTTAGATATTTCATTCCTTTTTGTGATGTAGCTCCAACTATTTTCCATGTTTCTATCTAGTTAGATATTTAGTGCTTATTTCAGCCTCCCGTTTCCAGATCTTTTTTTATAATATATAATATAATATATTCCTATACCATTCATCCCACTTACAATGTTATTATAAGCGTAATTTTGACACCATCTATTGTTGAAAACGTGTGTTCAAAACCAACTGCGAGTTATAAAGTTTGCGTGAAGCGATCATAAATAAATGATACCGTACTTTCGTTTTTAGAGAAATATAAACAGATATTTCCACGCCAACGAAGTCGCTGGCATAGTTAGCCTACACCAATAAATAAAATTGAAGTGTGTCTGTCCGTATGTTTGTCACGAATTGGCTCCGAAATGGCTCAATTGATTTCAAGGAAAATTTGAGGGTTTTAAAAAAAGGTAATTTACTTAAACATTAGTGAATATTTAATTTCGGTAATGATATTAATATAACATAATGCAACCCGCATCTACTTTTGGAAACTAAGAAACCTTCCCGTAGAATATATATATATATATATATATATATATATTAATATTTTCAACAATAAATATGCACTAATATTTATGTTAAATATCCTGTCAAATTTTCATTGAAATTCATTGAGCCATTTCGGAACCTATTCCAGACAGACGGACAATTTTATTTATTGGTATAGATGACAGTTCTTTATTTCCTTGCTCCGTCTTCTAACTATTTATTTTCTAAAATATACGTTTTGTCATTTATTTTGTAAAGTCCTCGGAAGGTTAAATCTTACTTTTTTAAATAATATATTTAACAAGTTATTTTCATGAACCCTTCACGACCAGTGTTGTCGTCGTGTCGTATATTAATACATAGAGTAGTGAAGTGCGCCTGCCGTCAACAGAGCACTGGTAGCG
This sequence comes from Eucriotettix oculatus, assembly GCA_034510155.1. Taxonomy (NCBI): domain Eukaryota; kingdom Metazoa; phylum Arthropoda; class Insecta; order Orthoptera; family Tetrigidae; genus Eucriotettix; species Eucriotettix oculatus. Next base: position 129,410,566 of record CM067376.1, on the reverse strand, counting down.
TTGATGAGCATTCGTCGGCAATCTTCGTCGGCTCCAGCAAATGACATTTATGCTGTTTGCTGCCCAAATTCTACTTGAAATCATGTATATTTATACAATACTCAAACAATAAACATAACAATTTAATTTACATTTTGTAGACACTTTATAATGGCACACAAAAACAAAAGCATTTTTTAATCAAAAGTTACAAGAAATTCACCATTTATTGAAAAAGGAATAAAGGATAGTGGTGATTTGTGAACGAATGAAAACAAAAAACAGTTAAAAGTAAAGCACACTAGAAGCGTGTATTTCCGTCGAATACAACTTTCAAATGAACTTTATAGAATTTTGACATTTTAAAGCGTGAACAAGTTCTATTAAAATATTATTAACTAAAAATTGCTCTTTAAATTTTTACGATGTATGTGTGTACGTATAATAATTATGGTTGTTTAAAGTTTTAATGGATGCATTGTTGAATGCTACTTCTTCCGTATTAAATGTTATAAACTTATGAATTTCATAAGTATTTTTTTCATTTTCTTCAGTATGCATCTTATTTCCCTAAAAATGTAGTCAGCGTACTTATAACAGAGTACCGTATAAAAATTGTATCTTACTTACAAAATAAAAGTTAAAGAATACTAATAGTAATCCGATAAATCTAATAACCAATTATATTATATACAATAGCCCCATGTTTAGCAAAATTAAAATGATTTTTAAGATTTTTAAGATATTGTTATATAAAAGAACGTCAGTAAACGCCGCCCCTGAGCGATCATGCAGTGCTTTTCCCGTTCCGCCGAAGGTCAGTAGTACTTGAAAAAAACATCCAATCTAGTCATTTAAACCAAATATTACAAAATTTACGGCACTTAATTTTTTACTTCATCACAAAATTCAATAATCAGCGGAAAAAAAGACCCGGAAACGGGAGGCTGAAATAAGCACTAAATATCTAACTAGATAGAAACATGGAAAATAGTTGGAGTTACATCACATAAAGGAATGAAATTTCTGAATTAAAAGGAGAAATATGATGAAATTTGATGATTTATATGCTATAATTTCCACACACACACACACACACACACAATATATATGTGTGTGTGTGTGAATCATGGTATTAACAAATATTGTAAAAATTCTGGAATGTCACTAAAAGGAAAGTAGGTTCATAAGTGAATACATCGCAATTTAACACAGTAAGTAATGAGTAAGGTTAAATAAAATGAACTAGGACTAAACCATTTGCAGACGGTATTGCAATATTCTTAAAAAGTGTGAAAACAATTGAATGATGTAGTAGATGAATAATTTTCTTCATCTTAAGAATATCTTTACCCACTAAAATTTCTAAGAGCGCGTTTTATCCTTTAGAATTCATAGTATCTTTTTGGAAACATTTTTTGAGCGCTGAATCACAGTTGGTTTTAGAAAAATTTAACACTGTCTCATCTTCATTGTCGAGACTAAGGATCGCAGTTGAAAACTTAATAAGTTATTGGTGTCGATAGTACGATCCAGGTACTTGAACTAAGTACAACGAGATAAAAAGGGTTAAAGTTTATTACAAAAGAATTACTTTTCTGGAAGAAAGTGAAGGTGAGTGGTACAAGACTAACTTCAGAGTGACCGTACTCCAAACAACAGAAATTCCTCCCCAGGCGCCCCTGCAAACAGGAAATCAATCAACAGACTCTGGTCCAATCACGTGATGGAAGGTGAACCTTCAAACAGGTTAGTACCAATCCCGTGTCAGGCAAGCATTGCAACCTGATACGGGTCAGGAACTGTTGAAGTGTTCGGCTACCCCACAACAACCTATCCACTATATAGCAAAGTTCTCCAAGAATAAATAACAATACTGAATACAATAATATAACTATATTAAAATTCATTCTATTTATAATCCTTGCTTTTATAAACTTTTGTTAAGAGTCATAATTTTTAATTCTTCAGCTTGTTATAGCGACCAAACTAAAGTCAACACGCATAATTATTAGTGCCATTCTTGGCAGTCCATCTAGATCATGACTTCTTAAAGTTTTTAAAATAGAAACCCTTTTACCGCCTGAATAATTTAAAACGACCACCAATGTAATGAAATTAATTTATTCAATACAGAAAATATAAAATTAATAAATTGTACAATCTACAATTTTGATAACATAAGGAATATATAATACGGACCCATTCTTTGTAAAGTATATATTTATAAGAACAAATGAATTTTCGTAACAATTATTTCCTTTCCTGAATATTTTTATTACAAGAACCAAATATTATTAACGTCCATCGTTATAAATTTGAGGGATGATCCTGTTTATTTTTATATAAACAATTAAATCCAGGATCAACTTCAGTTGGTGCAGGTAATCATATATTTTCAACGTTATTAAAGACGATCAATATTTTGCTTTTATGTATGTTAATTTGGAAAAAAGGCCGACTCACTTAATCTTTGCGTTATTTTTAATCTAACGTCTGAAATTATTTTTGACACAGTGTCATTCGATAAAGAAATTCGGCGCCATACTGTTTTCCATGAATAATTTCGGACATTCTTATAGCCGCAGGTAATAAAAGTTCTTCTTCAATACTAAACGGTTTCTTTTTTTTTCGTATCAAATATAAAATCTCATATGATTGGAATAAATACGTATTTATCATTCGAAGTAACATATTCCACAAAAGTTGTACTTTCTCTATTTTATGCTGTTAAAAGTCGCTGAAAATATTATTTTAGTTTCTATAATGGTGTTGCATGCCGTTGTAATTTTGAAGGTTTCATGCTTTCTTCGCCAAATATTCTTTACGCGTGCTATTATTTATAATCGTAAATAATTAATGTTAATCCACACTGCAAATATGTTTCGTCATATTTTCTTTTTTGTTGTGTTGCGTAACAGTCTTATCTGCCCTACTTTTGCCATTCATCCATGATCATTAAATAATAATTATAGAAAAAATCATTTTAATCCAATTACAAGTTGTGCTCTTCTATTCAAAATAATAATTAGTTCTAAACACTGACAAAAATATCAACTACAAACTGCACAGTACTTTTACAAGCGTATCGCTCCAGAGAGAAGAGGAAATGCCGAATACATTCACGAGTGTTATTTATAGGTGATATTCTAATCACATCTATAATAAATCCATATAGAATATTACATAAACTGAATATTAATATACTACACAGAAACTGCTGTTTATCCGAGAATGAGAGGGAGATAGACGGGCGCTAGTTGATATTGGAAACAATAAATATGTATTGCTGCAGTTCATAGAAATGCTACTCTGTAACAACATAACACGGAATACTTGATTTTAATTTGTAGTTTGAGCGAAGCGATTATTCTACTTTTAAAAATTAATTTATAATTACCCATTTTTTCGAACTCAGAGGGGGTCGCAATTTAAGAAGCGGTGATCTACATTTTTTATATTATAAATATCAGTAAGCAAAATATTAATATTAACGCACAAACTTTTTGATTTCAATTTAAAGTAAATTAAATAAATATTATTATTGTTTATTTTATGTAAATATAATTTGTATTGCATTCATTGGCGTCCAAAGTGGGGCTATTTGAGGAAATTAAATAAATAATAAAGTTTTTTTACATTTACATTTAATAACGTGGGGAAATTTGAAGTAAATTATATTAAATAAATACATTTAATAAAGCTTGCAATTGAGGCAGTCGTAATATAAATTAAAGAAATTTTGCACGTTCCATTTCAATGGTTCCTCTATGTGAGGCTATTGTAATTTAAATTAAAAATTAATTTTGGTTATTACGGTGTAAATACGATAGAAACTGTTGAAAGCTTACGAATGTAACACCAGATGAGGATTAATTGAGGGAAAACCAAGGTTATGGAGTGTAGTATGAGAAACAGTGGAATAACAAAGGGTGAAAAGATTATGAAGGGATATTTTGAAGGAAGTTAAGGAATTCTGCTTCCTGGGCTCACTAGGGATGGTAGAGGTATAGTAGGCATAAAGACTAGGGCAGCACAGGCAAGAAAGGATTTCGCAAAACAGAGAAATTTACTTACTGGTATTATAAGTTTGAATATTAGGAAAACCTTGCTAAAAATACTCGTATGGAGTGTGGCGTTATATTGGCGCGAAACGTGGACGGTAGGGGTTGCAGAACGGAAAAGAATAGTAGCCTTTGAAATGTGGTGCTATGGGACAATGCTGAAAATCAGATGGGTGGATAGAATCAGTAACGAGGAAGTTCTAAACAGAAGCGAACAATATGAAGGACGTTGACCAAGTGAAGGGATTAATTAATAGGCAACGTTTTAAGACATGAGGGTCTTGTAAAATTAGCATTAGAGGGAAGTGTGTGGTGTTAGAACAGAAGAGGGAGGTCACGGATGGAATACGCTAATCTGATTGGGGTGTTGATGTAATGCGGAAATGAAAAGTCTTGCGCAATATAGGTTATCATGGAGGGTTGCATCAGACCAGTCTTGGTACTGAATACTACGACAACAAGAATCAAATTTTATACGGAGAGTGATTGTTGACATTGTATATTGTAATGCTTGTAATCTCCCTCGGGTCATTTTATTGGAATGCTGGCCTGGGCGTCACTTTTTTACGCAGAATTAATTTTGTGTAATATGTATAAATTCGAATTATACATATATATACAAGCGTATATATTCATGAAATATTAAAGTTTGTAACATTAATTTGTTTCAAACGGATGGCGAATTTCATGAATACGCGACCAGAAATCGTTCAGCTCTAAGGTCGGACAAGCATCGCGTTGTTCTCCACCATAAAAGTATTCACAATACCGGGATAATTTTATACAACAGCCTTCCTCCAGAGGTTAAAAATAATAACTACAAAAATTTCATGAAGCAGAGTAAAACTATTCTATTAAATGACGCGTTTTACTCTGTACAGGATTTTCTTAATCGTCCCTCTAATATTTAAAATTAACGTTCCTGCAAAAGTGTTGAATGTGTTGCCTTGTAAAATAACACACCACATAGCTTTAAACTCTCTGTACAGTTTTTTATGCTCTTTTGTTTGTTTCTTGTATTGTATGGAGCTACTACGGAAGGACAGTTTCCTGGTTGCGCAGCTCCAAGTAGTGAAAACTCCATTGCGTGTTTTTGTGTTTCTCAGCGTGTGTTCTGCTCTTTTGTGTGCGTGTAGTTTTTTTAATGACGCAAGAATTTAGTCTATGTACTTTTTATTTTATTTATTTCTTTTAAGATTATTTGTAATTAATTATGTATCTTGTTTTGTTCTTAAAATTAATTGTTGTTTGTAATGTATGACGTATCTTATTTCCTCAATCGAGGACTAATGGAAACAACAATAAATCTAAAGCTTGTATCCATAACTGTACTGTTCGATTTGATTTTCCATCGTCATTTTTACGAAGCCAACCGAAGAGAGCAACGACGAAATTTAGTTTCCAAAATACCTGCGGGAATGGTTCTGCTCCCCTGTAAAAAGTCGGAGGCAAGTTTTCCCGAGAAACGGCTGTCACCTTGAGTATAATTTCAATGTGCACTGGCCTGGAACGTGGACGAGCCACCACCAGGTGGGCTTCTGAGTCTCTGGAGGATAGACCAGAGACCCGACGCAACCTGAGGAACCAATTTCTCCGAAGGTCGATCTCCAAAACTTTATTGTCCTAAATTCAATACTGTACTGCCATTTTACTGTCTTCCTCTGTCAACTGAACCACTCAACAGCATGTGCGTTTTCCACACTTCAGCGTCTTCCCAGCATTACAAAAACTTCGTTCGTTATAGTCTGGTCGCCAGCCGTTAACACTGTTCCCGATCCCATTAACTCATATGGCACTCATTAAACCGTAAAAGGTTTTCATCAATCTGATAGTGAAAGCTTAACTGCTGAAGTTCTGCTTTTAAATTTTTATTTCTTTATGTTCTCGACGAAATGGTTTTTTCAACGGGTGAATTTATTTAATCGATTTTTGCTATAAAACCCCGTACTTATCAGCCAATGATGTTAAAACTTTATTGTTTAATTCACGGTTTGTATACTCCGTGAATAGCAGTTCCCGCAAACGACGATTTGACTGTAAGTCCTGTACTCCACAAATTTTCGAATACTAATAGAAATCAATTCAAAAACGTTAAACATGAACCAGGGGACAACAGGTGCGATGCTGTCTGTGCCCTCCTTTGTTTTGAGTCACGTCCACACAACCCGCTACACATCAGATTCAGCAAGACTCAGCCGAGACTCACGCGTGATTCAACTTTGACACAAAGAGTCGATTCAAGCTTGGCCTGCTATAGACCGATACAACGTAGCATAAGGTAAATCTCAGTTTGCTAGTATCACATCACTTTCAAACTTACGATTAGCACAGTTCCCCCTCATGACTCTTGCTTCCATATTTTTTCAGTGTTCGATCCTCACAAAGCAGCGTGTTCAATAGGGCTCGCCCGTATTTTTACTATTGTAAAAATATTGGAAAGTTGGAATGTAATTGAAACCCAAAAAAGCAGTCCACTATTAATGACAACTTTAATTACAATTGTCCGTCAAAGTTACTGGAGCTTTCGGCCAATCGCCGGCCATATTAATCTGTAATTAATTATTGCTAGATTATTACTAGATGCAGGTAATAGTACCTTGATTTTTTGTTCAATTTTAATCTGATAGCCTATACCCTCTCTGTATATGTATTTATTATATAATTATTAAGTTAAAAGTTCTATTATGCGTTCCTATACCATTCACCCCACTTAGTGTTATTGTAAATGTAATTTTGGCAGCATAAGAGAGAGGGGGGGATGGAGGACGAGCATTCTCATTCCATCTATTGTAAACATGAGAAAGCGAAACCTGTTAAAACCAACTGCGACTTACAAGGTTTGCTGTGAAGCGATCATAAGCTCAACTAGTAGACTGTTCATACAGTATTGATAGATTGGTATTAATTCGTATTCAATTGCCGTTTCTTTCGCATCAGAAAATCTAAGTGTGTTTTGATGTGTTAATCGTCCTCATTTATTGCCAATAGTGGGGCGTCAAAACAATATTTGTGTAAAATTTCAACCCCTATCAGCATGTGAGGGGTGGGGGTAGAAACGAAAATAACAAGGAAATGATAGTTTTGGGGTCGAACCGGTGTAAAGGGGTCGCTGTGTTACATTATTACCTTTAACATGCGATTGAAGTAAAAATCATCCCTTAAGTGGGGAAGAAATTTTATTCTCTCAGAGTACTGAAAATATTTTTAGTCCTGTTATTGTACCGAGAGTCTTTTTGACTGAAAATATATGGGAGTATATTTAAGGCTCATATTGTGACGTTTTCGATGCTGGTTTAGTCACGTGTTAACCAATAATTAAATAATGTACCGGAATAATATGAATAAATACCGGAAGTACCTGACTTAAGTTACTCACAGCTTCATACTTAAATGATGTGTTTCATCATTAAACGAGCATACACTAACTAATTCATTTCCAGATAAACTACATATTTTAATTATTGCAACTGTGGTGTTCGTTGGTTACACCATCAAAAATATTGTTGTACAATCAAACGAACAATAATAATAATAATGTATTTAATTTGAATAGAAATATAACTCAAATCAAGTTATAGTGGAAAACATATAAATTTACGATATCAATTTAATCATTAGCTCAGTCGGTAAAAGCAAAAATTATAATCTACGCAGCTTCTTAAATTGCTGCTCCCGGGAACGCGGGTGACGAACGATATAGTTGAAAATTAAATTCTCGAATCAGACGAGAATGGTTTATGTGGAAAAGCCGGGTAAAATGCCGTTACCAGATGTTAACGCCTGATGACGTAGTTCTTCGTTTTTGTTCGTTTGCCGGTTGTTCCTTTCCTGGGTCTCGTCTTCTTCATATTAAGATTCTCTAGTGCCTCTCCTTCAGATCACATGTTGTCTTTTTATTTTCTGTACTCCCACCAAATGAATCTCCTTTCTTAAATGTGCAGAAACTAAATTTTATACATATCGCCTTGTTCTGCCACTGCTTCGTCTCTCCCTAGCGTCTCTCTCCGGCAGCCTCTCTGCAACAACTGTCCAATATAATCTCTTCCAGGCCATCAACAATGTTGCAGGCAACAATGTTGCAGACGGTGACGTTTTCCCGCCGACATTTCCCGCCTACTCAGCCCCACCAAGCCATTCTCGTCTTCGTCCTGTATACGTAAATAACAAAAACTAAATTATTTTTGCTTTATCCGACTGTAAGGGTCATGAATCACCACACAACATTTAATGATCAACAAATACTTCGTATGTATTATTTGATGGACGTCAAATAACTGGACCATGTTATTTTGTATTGCATATACGGTATCCACGCATTCATAACATGATTGAAATAATTGATAAATATATCAATGCAACCAAATTTGATTCATGGAACACATAAAAAATGGTTTCTCCACTAAATACTAGGAATAACAAACAACTGTCATTGGAGTGTCGTCAATGACGCTCTAGTAGATAATTCAAATATCATTAGTTTTGCATAAATTTAAGGGTGCCAGAAAATTCAATTTATTAAAAATCTGTCGCTCAGCTCATGAACATGACTTCATATTGTTCACGTTTTAAAATACAATATTGAGATATCGAGGTACAACAGTTAACACAGACATGCGCGTAGCTTGTTATGCGTTATTAAATTATTAAATCATTTCCGATTTTAATCTCTACCCTTAATGCACCGACATCCCCTACAAACCAACCTATAGTGTGACGTATTCACCTCATTATTTAAATATACCTAAGGCTATCACATCATCGCAATATTATCGTTCTTGAGCACAAAACAATATTTACTAACGAAATATCAATTTTTCTACAACCAGACGTTGCCCTAGCAACTTTCAAAGACCATCTCCATTCCACTCATCGATAGCATAACACATTTCCTCTCATACTTATCCTACATTGATTGTTCTTTCAAACTTTACCCCAACACCACATAAAAGAATCTTACAATAGTAAGTTTCTAATATTTAAATGTTCAATAAAATCCTGTAAATCTTTCCCAAAGAGCATTTGTTTTATGGTTCTGATAAAAACCAGTGTAGCGTAATAGTTCAAACTCCATTAATATCTTAATGCAAAATTTATAAGAAAATATTGATGAAGTGTGTTTCAACTATTCAAATATAAGGAGACTGTGCCCTTTTAATTCCTCTGTTTTGCAGAAGGGGCGGACTATGACCATAACAACAAACGCTATTTACCTATTATTTTATTTCAGCTTTTATAGATACAAGCATATGCAATTTTTTAATAACTTTTTGCTAGGATTTATAATTTCATTCATTGAGTATATTTTTAACAATGAACACTATTTTAAAGTAATTGATATATTTTCTATTTTTTCTCCTTTGGTTTGTAAATGCTACGCATTTACCGTGTGTATTGTAAAAATTTTCATGCTCCAATTGTTATAAAAAACATTTATGAATTGTAGAGGGGTCAGAGTAAATCGTGTTTTGAATATAACACATGTCCGAAACTACAACGATTTCAAAAAATTAATGTGATTTGGGTATACATACTTCCACTCAAGCTAACCTATAACAAGTATTCGGTGGGTATTTGGATGCTGTGCCATTGAACGTTCGTCAAGTAACTTTTCAGAACGATAACACACCCCCTCATTTGATGTTCGGGAACATTTAGACCTTCGATTAGGACAAAAGTAGGTCGAGATGGTCCAGTCGCGTGGTTTACACGATCACCGGATTTGAATCCATTGCAATTTTTTCTGTAACATATTTTTTTATGAATTTGATGTATTTTGTTGTACACCGAGCGAGTTTACCATCACATAATTCCTATGTGCGATGTGTCCAAGGACGTAGATTGTCGCCAAATCGAACTGGAGTTTTAGTGCATCAGAATGCTAAGCGCCATTTATAGGGGACAAAAACAGTTCCTTAAGTTTTGTAATAAATAAAAGTATTTGTATGTCACGATTGAGTTCTTCTTGTTTTCTTTTTATTATTACTTAATGAGTCAAATTGTAAGACGTGATTAGTTAATGACGCCAAACTAATTTACTTTAAGCGAAAGTGGTCACGTTAAATCTGGTTTTAAAATGGTAAACAAGAAAGATCTATTTGGTCCCTCTTCTAGTTATTAACGTTTTTTTTAGCGGGAATTTTAGAGCACACAGTATTCTGGACTTCGCAAGAATATGTGTAAATTGTAATTGACTTCTTAAACACGTGATTATTATTTACAACTATAATATTTCCCAAGTTGTAAATAATTCTGATGAAAAGACTTCAGCCCGAGCTATATGATGAATATCGAATTACTGTAAAACCTCTAAGAATCACATTTATTCAAGTATTTATTAATCGATGTAACTTGTTATGGAATTGATATCTAAAAACTTGATTATTAATATTTTATGAGCAAATGGTAACGGCGAAAATGTGACCTGTACATAAAATAATAATTACTTGCCGCGTCCAGATTTTGATTTGTTTGATATGTTAAAGACATGTTTAAATGTAACTCGTCATGAATTCGTTGAACATAACATTTTGAAAATAATTTTTATTTGTTAGTAAAAAATTAAAGGCATGCGTTGTAAATAATGTGTACTTAGTTTTAATATATGAACTATTTCACAAATTATTTTGTTCTTACACTAATATTTTCACAATAATATCTCTGAATAAATCTCTTTGGTATAACACGTTATCTTTGTAGCTCAAAAGTTAAAATCTTTCTGCTTCGGCAGTATTTATTTTTCATGGAAACACATTAATTTGGACAATTCATCTAATGGCATAATTATATTGCAGTCAAAATTGGTAAAATTCTATTTAATACATGTAATAGCTATCAAAAAAGAACAGTTCATATTTAAATTTCCTGGTTGTAGGCCCAAGAAAATCGTGGAATATTATGTATGTTTTATTTTACTTCATACACTGTATGTTTACTTGTATTTACTTATACGAGTAATAATTTGTAAATTACAGTATGTTTGGGATACTTGCAACACGATTGTTGCGTTGCTCCAACCCACAACTACATGAAAGTAAAAAATGGTTTTCTGCAGGGACATTAAAAATTTCGAAATCGCTAGTAAAAATTGAAAAACTTGATCGTAAGCTGATAAAAATTTCTGGACGGGAAGCTAAAGAGTTCTTGCAGGGATTAATAACAAATGATATGCGACATTTGGAGGAAGACAATAAGAGTATGTATGCAGTTTTCCTCAACTTACAAGGTCGCATTTTGTATGACACAATTATTTATAATTACGAAGGAGATAATTCGTTTTGGATTGAATGTGACTCTGCCATCACTCCATTGTTGCTAAAACATTTGAAAACCTATGTAATCCGTAAGAAGATAGACCTAAACATTGGTGAGAACCACGATGTTTGGGTCCTTTTCAATCCAAAAGTAAAATGTGAACAATCTGTATCGGATCAAAATTGTGTGCCCAATGTTTTAACAAATGAGATTGATGATCTCTGTAAGGAACTCGACATAGTTTTATTTCGAGACCCAAGAATGGCTTTATTAGGATATCGAGCTATTGTGCCAAAAACTCTTAATTTAGAAAAAGATCTGAACCTACACACTAATGGAATAAATTACATGAATTATCGCTCTTTACGCTTTAACTTGGGAATAGCAGAAGGTTCTATGGAGCTTCCTCCTGGAAAGTGTTTCCCTTTAGAAGCTAACTGTGACTATCTTCATGGCATCAGCTTTCACAAAGGTTGCTACATTGGACAGGAATTAACTGCTCGAATACATCATACTGGTGTTGTTAGAAAAAGAATCATGCCAATGTTTTTTGACGATGTGCCATGTTCAAAATTTTCACCTGATACCCCAATTGTAGAAGATTCAACAAAGAAAATTGTGGGCAAATTAAGAGGCCTAGAACAGAACTTAGGTCTTGGTATTATAAGGATTTCAGAGGCACTTAAAGCTGAGAAACTGTATGTTGGGGATTATTCGTGCTCAACGGTTAAACCCACATGGTGGCCCCATGAAGCACCACGTGATGTTAAAAGTGTAGCATCTGTTTAGTGTTTTGTAGTTTCCATTTTTTATTTATATTTTAAAAATACAGGAATATGAACTCATTGTTTATTTTCATTATCTTTGTAAACCTTAAATCAAATATTTGTGGTTTAAAAAAATGTAAAAGTTCCTTATTAAAAATTGAAGTATATATATATATATATATTTGTACTTCAAATATATTGGTTTAAGAATCTTACTATATGTAACTTGATTTTTACTTAATCTAGATTCTTTCTTCTAAATCTTTAAATCACATTGTACATTTTATGATGCTATAATGTTACAAAATTAATGTATAATAATTGAGTTGACAGATTTTCTTGGGTGTTCTCTTTTCATAATAATTGAATTGGGTACTTACTTTATTTGATCTTTTTGAAAAAAAATAAAAGAAAATCATAATTCGTCTATCTTACCTCAGAAATTCTCATATATAAATAAAATAATATAACATCACTCCACTTTGTTTTATTTACTTTGAATAGTACATGTGTGTGGTTAAATATTCTAAATTTATAAAATTAGTGTTATCTCCAGTATCATGTGGCCCTATTTTATCCAACAGTAGATGCTCCCTCATACACAAAATATTTTTTATCTTTTCTTATGAATCTTTGTCATTAACAAGTTAGTTTAAATTGACCTTTAATAATTTTTAATAGAAATTTTATTCACAAATCAAAAGGATATTTTGCTGTAAATATATAGTTAGTGATAATTTACTACTTTTCTTATATTATTTTGTTGTGGTATTCAGTCCTAAGAGTGGTATGATGCAATCCTCCATGCTAACCTATCTTATTTTATAAATGCTATAAGAGAACTGATCTTACCATAAATAGAAATTTCATAAAATTCATGCTATTAAACAAATCAGCTTTATTGTTTCTGAATGTGAAAATAAATTACATTTAATTTACAAGAAAAAACTGTATACACCTGAAAACAGACCAGCTTTGGAGTGCTCTAAAATAAGGTAAAAATTAGTTATTTTTTCTCCATTGAGAATATGTTGGAACTTTGCCTGAATTGCTATGCATGTTGGAGGAAGAACACAAAGTAGTTGTAATAAGTATGATGCACTGATAACTCTGTTGACATAATCAATGTTCAGAGTTGTTAGAACATTTTGATCCTGAGTAGGTGTTGGTACATGCATTTCGTTAAATTTGACTTCCAGAAAGGGGCTTTTCATTTTGAATATTACAGAAGGGAGAGCATCTTCCACAAATTCAGTATTTTGTGCAGAATCAAGGAGAAACTGTTTACTGTGTAATATACAATTGCAGGACAGTACATATATTCCTGCAATGAGGAAAAACAATCATGCAATAAATTATGAAATATTTCAAATATGGAAAACAGCCAATTAGTCAGTTTTTACAGTATTTAATTAAGTTCGCTACTAATGGTACAACATTTTCTTCAGATTTTTTTTGACTTCAGGTAAATTTGGATTGATACAAATACATAAAAATTTTTCTTCCTGAACAAGTCCAAAGACGGTTATGGCCAAAATTTTAAGTATTTTAAATAAGGTACAACCTTGCCTGGTTTGTATATTTGTAAAAACAATTGTGCTTTGAGCAATGTGAAAGTATTTATTAGCACTAATGGAAGAAGGTGATGCTTAATATATCTGACATATAAATTTGTTACAAGATTAATATATATATCGGCTAGCTGATCACTGGAAATGTCTTCCTAACTTTCTGATGAAATTCAAGTACTCTAAACCTCACAAGGTGTCTACCATCTATGAACCTGAGGTAAGTCACCTTTCTATCTCTCTGTCCCTTCTCCATTACTGTTTTAATTAACATGACAATGTCATTTCCTGACTCGTGTGTGTGTGTATATATATATATATATATATATATATATATATATATATATATATATATATATGTGTGTGTGTGTGTGTGTGTGTGTGTAAATACAGTAAATCTTTTATGAGCACTAGGGAAAGCAAGCAAAATGTAAAATAGAAGTAATTACAACCTTCAAGTGTTATATACATTATCACCAAGTGAAAATAAGTACATGACTTAAAATATTTCAAAACAGGAAATAAAGGACTGGTTTTATAGTGATTTATCCCACAAATTTTTACTTTCCCAATATTTTACAGTAATTTATGGAACCTATATTGGTTTTAACTGAAATATAATCGGTACTAGACTATCTAATCTCAATTTAACTTTTTTAAAAAATTTAATCACTGTATTTATTTTCAGGTTGAGTAAAATGGAATCAACAAAAAGCAATGAAGATTCAGGAGGAATTTTCACTTGTTCAATTTGTGGGATAGAAGAGTCCTATCATTACTATGGTAAAACTCCACCATTTTCAAAGGATTTAATGTTTGCTGAAGATAGTTATATACTAAAAGACCCTTTTTCTCCACCAAAACTCAAAGAATTTCTCCTCCTTGGGTCAAAGTGCTGTTCATGTCAAAAAAGTGTTTGTCAATTTCAAAGCTGCAGTATATTTTATAGTAAAAGATTTTGTATTCCTTGTGCTACATCAAATTTAGCCCATTTTCCAAAACCAGTACAAGAAAAAATCAAGAAGATGCACACAGTCAATTGAACTTAAAAATTATATTTAAATATAAAAATATTCAACTACTTAATTTAAGTCTCTCATTTACATGAATCTGTTGTTATATATGTATAATATCCTAAATTTTCACATTTTCTGAGATGCTATTTGAAAAATACATGCTAACATAATCAACATTTTTTCACTCGCTTCCTGAACATTGATCAATTTTTTTCCCAATCAGTACCACCTATTTTACTTTGTTTGCTCGTACTTTATAACATCTCATTGCAGTAAATATACATATAATTTAAATTGAAAGGAAGAAGAGAAAGATGGTGGTTTACCTGAAATTGAAGTGAAGGAAGGAAAGGCAGTGTGAAAAAAGCCAAAACAATGAATTCATTTGTATAGGAGAAACAGAGCAGTAGCTGATCTTGAAGGGGACTCAGATCCTGGAAAATTTAGCATGTTCCTGTATCCTGGCTATCCATCAGGCAAGTCAACTGCTTCTGTCCTATCCAAATAAAATTTGAGTGGCAGGTTGGGAAAGGGGCCAGTTGCTTCATAAGATTTGAAGAAAATCTTGTATCCAATAATGGCATTGCCAGCTTACCCTAGGTAAGCAACTTCCTCTTTCTTTCAAAATGTGTTAATTATTTTGACAATGCATCTATGTATATATTATATAAATGAGTCAGGAAATCACATTGTCATGTTAATTAAAACAATTAATAAGGAAAGAGAGATAGAAAGTAGGTGACTTACCTGAGGTTCATAGAAAGATTAAGGCGGTGCCTACGAAAATTTGAGAACTCCAAACCTCACAAGGTGTCTATATATATATATATATATATGTCACTGTCAGGTTAATTTACTAAAATAAGAATAGGAAAAGATAGACAGATAGTTAGTGACACCTGAAGTTCACAGATGGCAAGTACGCCCCCCCCCCCCCTCACCTGTAGCTTAGGAAGACATTTCCAGTGATGGCCTGCCATCATCTGTCAAGTCCAAATAGTTTTCAGCCTTTCTTTTTCTTCCTTCACTCTCTACACTTAACACATTAGCATAATTCTATGCAAGCATATGACGAAGTGAATTTATCAACTTTATCCCTCATTTTATGCCCTTTCTATTCAATTATCCTATATATATATTATATAAAACAATTAATGGGGAAAGGACAGAGAGATAGAAAGAAGATGACTTACCTGAGGTTCATAGATGGTAGACACCTTGTGAGGTTTAGAGAACTTGAATTTTCGGAGGCACCGCCCCCTTCATCAGAAAGTTAGGAAGACATTTCCAGTGATCGGCTATATATATATATATAAAACAATTAATGGGGAAAGGACAGAGAGATAGAAAGAAGATGACTTACCTGAGGTTCATAGATGGTAGACACCTTGTGAGGTTTAGAGAACTTGAATTTTCGGAGGCACCGCCCCCTTCATCAGAAAGTTAGGAAGACATTTCCAGTGATCGGCTAGCCAACGACTGAGCAGCCAAAATTTGCTGCTCTGCTAACTTGGGTCGTAAACAATTGACCCCACCAGGTCACCAACTTTCTCTCTCAATAAGGGTCTGGGAAGAGGCAAGGACTTGATGGGGGTTGGGGAGATGCATACTAACACCCCCATCTTGACACACATTCATTTAAACACATCCATCCTCAAAGGTGTAAATATTTAAATATTGACACACAAACTCACATACATACAACCATCATTCAAACAAATAGCAAGGTATACACACACAGTATGCACACAGAAGGTTTTATTGCATATACAAATTCCAATGATCTCGTGCTTTGCGGGGGGGGGGGGGAATGGGGGGGAGGTTGGAGATAAAGAGTTATAGGATATTGAGTCCAGGGCTTTGTCTAGACTGTAGGACATGCTGGAATGAAAGTTCCCACAGATGGAGTTCAGCTTCTGATGAGTCAGGAGGTAGGGCTTTGAGGGGGGTCAGTGTGAAGCACTGGTTGAAGTTGTTGGTGTTGTGGCTATGGGGAATTGGGTTTCGAGGAGTTTTACTGTGCTGCAGTGGTTGGCAATCCGTTCGGGGAGGGGTCTCTTTGTCTGACCGATGTAAAAGGCTGGGCAGAGTGTGCAGTTTATTTTGTAGATAGTGTGGGAGGACAGACAGGTTATGTTTTCCTTAATTTTGTAGGTAGTGCTGTTGGTGGGGCTCTGGAAGGTCGTGGTAGGTGGGAGTATTGGGCAGACATGGCATCTGTTTCTGCCGCACGGTCTGCAACCAATTGTGGGTGGAGGGTTGGGTGTGTGGGGTTTGTAGGGTCTGACCAGGATATTACGGAGGTTGGGAGGGCGCATAAAGGCAACCCTTGGACAGGTGGGTAGTATGGTCGGGAGGATGTTTTTCATGTCCGGGTTGGATTGTAGTCCAGTGTAGGCAAGGCGGAGGAAAGAGTTCAGTTTACGTAGTCCGGGGAAGTAGGTAGTGGTCAGGGGAAGACTACGTTCTGTATGATGGTTGGGGGTGGGACTGGCTATTTGGGAGGTGGAGAGGGCACGGGTAATTTGCTTTTGGAGGAGGTCTGTGGGGTAATTTCTGTTCCTGAAGGCATTAAATATTCGGTCGGTGTAGGACGCAAGGGTGTCCAAAGTAGAGCATATGCGGGCTCCCCTAAGGGCAAGACTGTAGGGGAGGGATCGTTTGGTATGTTCAGGGTGGCAACTGGAAAAGTGGAGGTACTGGAGGGTGTTAGTTGGTTTTATGTGGACAGAGGTGTTAATGAGGCCTGAATTTAGTTGGATGTCCACATCGAGGAAGGTAATGTTGGTCGGGGAACAGTTCCAAGTGAACTTGACGGGGAATTTAGTGTTGAGGGAGTCTGAGAGGGCATCTTGTCCATAGCATGAAGATGTCATCTATGAACCGGAACCAGGTTAAGGGTTTCAGTGGAGAGGAATTTAGATGTTATTGTTCCAGTTCCTGAATAAACAGGTTGGCATAGGAAGGGGCCATCCGGGTGCCCATGGCAGTGCCGCTGATTTGGTGATAAATTTTGTCTTGGAAGGAGAAGTAGTTTCTGGTGAGGACAAACTGGGTCAGTGATATCAAAAAGTGGGTGTTTGGGAGGGAATTTGGAGGCCTGCGAGACAGGAAGTGTTCGAGTGCCGACAGGCCACTGGTGTGTGGGATGTTGGTGTATAGGGAGACAACATCTACGGTAACCAGTAGTGTGTCCTGCGGGAGTGGTGTGGGTAGTTCACGGAGGCGACGGAGAAAATGGTTGGTGTCTTGGATGAATGAGGGGAGATTTTCCACTATTGGCTGGAGGGAGTCATCCACCAAAGCGGAAATCCTTTCAGTAGGGGAACTGCAATATGCAATAAAACCTTCTGTGTGCATACTGTGTGTGTATACCTTGCTATTTGTTTGAATGATGGTTGTATGTATGTGAGTTTGTGTGTCAATATTTAAATATTTACACCTTTGAGGATGGATGTGTTTAAATGAATGGGTGTCAAGATGGGGGTGTTAGTATGCATCTCCCCAACCCCCATCAAGTCCTTGCCTCTTCCCAGACCCCTATTGAGAGAGAAAGTTGGTGACCTGGTGGGGTCAATTGTTTACGACCCAAGTTAGCAGAGCAGCAAATTTTGGCTGCTCAGTCGTCGGCTAGCCGATCACTGGAAATGTCTCCCTAACTTTCTGATGAAGGGGGCGGTGCCTCCGAAAATTCAAGTTCTCTAAACCTAACAAGGTGTCTGCCATCTATGAACCTCAGGTAAGTCATCTTCTTTCTATCTCTCTGTCCTTTCCCCATTAATTGTTTTAAACATGACAATGTCATTTCCTATCTCATATTTATATATATAATTAATGGGGAAAGGACAGAGATAGAAAGAGAACATCAGGTAAGTCGTCTTCTATCTCTCTGTCCTTTCCCCATTAATTGTTTTAATAAACATGACAATGTCATTTCCTGACTCATATATACATATATATAATTTCAGGGTGAGGATGGTAACACTTTACAACTGTAGTGATGTGGGGGATAATGAGAAAATTAATTTGATACATTCAGGTTCCAAATGGAACCATAAGTTTTCATTGCATCACATTTGTACCCACCACTTGCCCTATGGCGAGTACATAAGTATGAATAATTAACCGATACCTCCGTGCTTGCAACCGATTGTTTGGTGTGTTTCATCAATTATTTAACATCGTTGGCATTTCTTTTGTTTACATTGGTTTAAGGCTTCTGTTTCTCTTGAGGTAAAAAAGTAGTCAACAAATACAGGCATTTTATTGTTTGAACTTTCATTGACAAGTTTGTATTAATTTCTCATCATGAAGCTCTTTGGCAAATTGTGAGAATTTTTAAACAAGAAATTATGCAATTAACAATTACAGTTTACTTCTTAAATTAATAAATGCCCTAATTTAAGTTACATGCACAATAAGAAATGAAAACAAAAGATAAATGTTTCTCTTATGAAAACTGAATGTCCATCAAAATGATTGAGAGAATATATCTTCACTCCTACACAGTTACAGCATCACTTGGACACATTTTGTTTGTCTTCGAAATTATACTCTAGGGTTAGTATTTTGAACTTTAATTAGATAAATTTGTCAACATTGTAAGAAAAAATAAGTGAATCAAAGAAACCATAATTTTTTGCGTTTTCCCAACAACCAAGGCGAGAAAATAAGAGCGAGGGTCTTACTTGACGACATGGTTTATGTAAGGAAATACTGTAAACTTGTAATGGCACTAAGATGATGAAGACAGAGGTTCAATTATATATACCTTACAAGGTGCCTGCCTTTTGCAAACTTCACTTAAGTCACCTACTTCCTCTCTCTCTCTTTCCTGTACTTATTGTTTTAATTAACCTGTCATTTATAGATATATCTTGATAAAATCAGTTAATACCATATTTTACTTTCAATTTGTTTAATGAATATTTCTGGAAAATGAATGTTTAAACTGTGGTAAAAACGTCGATTTAATATTATTTAATACATTATGTTGGTGCAATTATATATCAACAGATAATGCAAAAATATTGGAACAATGAAAATTAACACACAATCAACAAAAATAAACTTATAATAAAATCTGTTGTGTTTAAAGAGGTCCATGTTAAATTAGAACAAAAAGAACTTTTTCAACTTAATGCAACTTGTTTCTTGGGAGTGGTATTTAGTTTCTTCATAATTATTTTCTTTTTCAGTTCATCCTTGTTCAGTTTATTCTTTTTCTGAAAAAGAAACCCCATCACACATTACCAGTTCTCAAAACAATATAGTAATTTACTGAAATCCAATATGTTTGTGTTAAAAGTATATTAATTACACAAAAAATAGCCGAATTACATACCAAATTAAGTATAAAATAAACATCTCACCATTTCCACAATTATGGAGTCAGGCGAGGAACATAAAAGCATAGGTAAGACAAACAAATTCCAAGACAGGAAAACAAATAAATTAGCATATTAAAAGGTATTTTCAATTTTCATAGTATCAGTTCTATGCAAATTGCAACAATTTTTGCTTTAACATTCATTTGATTGGCAAGTTTTTAGATGTTGACACCAGGTTCTATTCTATAATTATTTGAAAATAGTTCATATTAAATCTAACATCACAAATAAATTGTAAACTAATTTTTTATTTAGGTTAACTTATTTGCTTTTATAGGTTTGTGTTCAAGTCTGTTTAAGCTTGTGTTTGGAGGTTACGAAGTCTGTGCAGTGTGTCATTCTTTAAGCTCTTGCTTTTTACGCGACTGGTGAAAGTAGCAAATATTACTAAAACACCGTGTAGAATTTTCTCTGGTTACTTATTGTCTAATTTATAAAATAAAAAATAATTTATTAAAAAAGGCAAATAATAAACCTGGTATAACTTTGGATCACTTTAAACAAAAACTACAATGCTAAGTATTTAAAAGAACACAACGTTTCTGCGGCCATCTTCAGGCACCGGGAAAGTCTATGTTCATTAAATACAATGCCAAGGTTTGCTTTAAATTACATACAACTTCAATGGACTGTATAACCATTCAATTTCTGTCAACTATAATACACTATGTGAATTAGAAGAGTTGTGCAACCAACCCAGCAAAGCTCAATATTTCCTTGCTTATATACATACATCGACAAGGATAAGAAAGCGAGAAAGAAAAGTACAGTGGAATCCCGATTTATTGCTTCTCAATTTTGTGTTTACTCACTTTTTAAGCTCATTTTCATTCGTTCCGACATTGTTTCCACAAGACCAATGTAATTTCTTCTTCGACCTTACATTTCTCGATTTAAAGTTTCATTCCTATTTAACGTACAACTTTTACATCCCATGTAAAAAAAGCTTCAACTAAACATTTTCCTTTTCGATTCTCAAAAATATAAAATATTGTAATTCTTTTTTGCCAGGAATTTCTAATACTATTTGCTTCCTCATGCACTCTGTTTTTCAATAGTTTTGTGGTTGAGACTTTAGGCTCTGCGATTCATTAATTTTGTCATTGCGTTAAAATGGCAGCAAAAAGGAAGAAACTATCCTTACTTGAGAAACAACAAATTATTTGTGAAGTGCGGGTGGAGATGGCAAATTGATTAGGACTTGTGCCTTCTTTAAGTACAATCATGTTCGCAATGGAGAAAATTTTTCAAGGGCATGAACACTTTCCCGTGCAAATATGTAAGTAATACTAATGTGTGGGTGACCTCTAAAGTCTTTCTTCAACAGTTAGATGCTAAAACGGGAACATCAGGACGATTTCATTGTTTATAGACATGCACATCACATCTTAAGAAATGTAAAAGTGTTTTTTATTCCTAGCAAATTGCAACCGCTCGATCTGGGAATTATATATTCCATGAAGAAAAAGTACAGAAAATCTAGTGCAGAAGGCTCTTTCAGAAATTGAACAACATAAAGAGCTAAAGCTGAATGTTCTTTGTCATGCATCTTCGCTCTGCAGCATGGAATACCATAACAGAAGAAACAATAAGAAATTGTTTCAGAAAGATGGCTTTCATCTTAATTGCCCAAATGGAGAAGAGGATGAGGTGACTGTGTGACTAAGAATGGGGTCAACTGGTCCAGTAAAGTGTGATAACGTTGCAACATCATCTTTGTTGTCTGTTGAAGAGTTGTGTAACAGTGTAGCTACTTAAAAAGAATATGATGAAGATGAAATCTCTCTCTCGCCACCATCATTGGGAGAAATCTTGTCTTCTTTTGACATAATCGAAAGATATATCACAACATTTAATGTAGAGGAAGACTTGTAAAACCAAGCAAACTAATTTAAATGATTACAGTTATGGGAAAATCTTAATTTACAATATGTGGGACTGAACTAACTTAAATCAACTTATTTTATGCCATTGTTTTAAAAAGCAATTATTTCAGGGCAGTTTGCTGTGATTTTGATGATATTCATAAATTAAAGTGTGGTGTTTGTCACATATACTGTACAAGATGTATTCGTTTTCTTAATTTACGTAAAACCTCCATTTTAAGTTTGCTTCAATTTTAGGCTCAAGTCTGCTTGTCCCCAAGAAAGCCTTAAATAGGGGTTCCACTGTAGTGGCTTGCCTGAAAGTGAAGGTTGGTGGGGTGGGATTTTTTCCAATTTTTGAAAAGTCTCTCCTCTCATTATTTTAACACCAAGCTCAATTTCCAGTCCTTTTCAATTATTTTAATGATTGACAAAATCACATCCTTACTTGTCAGATGTAGTTAGACACTACATTGTTAGGATGAAATGAATATATTTATGAATGACAAAAGCTCCTCATTATTGAAGATCAAAACTTTGTTATGTTTCTTAACATTTTAACAGAGGACTAGTAATAAAGGACTTTGTTCAACAATAAACATTTAATTTACCTGTTTCTTCTTTGTCTTCTTATCAAGAAATTTTGTGCCCTGAAAAGGATTATTCTTATAATTATGTCGGATAGTCTTATCTTTCCGTTTCTCTGAAAAGTTGTTTCGCCTATTCGGATCAGAAAGCTTTTTCTTCTGAAGTATGCGAGAAATTCTTAGTTCTCTGTCACCAATACAAACTCCATCAAGATTTAACGCTAACTCGACAGCATCAGGACTCTGAAAATAATTAAGATGAACACTGCACAACACATCAGACAAACAAGTGGAGGAAAATAATAATTATACATTTAATTAATATTTTCCTCATATCTAACTATGCGTCAGGAAAATCTATAATAATATAAGAAATATAAAATATATAAAAGATTGATTAATATTCGTTTAATCAAATTTCCACAGGCCAATTTAACTTTTGACAATAATTTACCTACTTGAATGCAAGATCAAATTGGTTATGTCCCAGTGTCTCCAGCATGTTTTGAAAATATAAAATGATAAATTTGGAGTATGATAATGGGAATCTCTGAAATTTTGTTTTTCAAAATTGTTTGTATGGACATGTCACAGTGTAGATTGGCTCAACCCAAGCAGGGTAATTAATTGTAGATAATCTAGAATTAATCCAGAAGAAAAGTTCCCACCCATGTACAAGGTGTAGACAGCTTACATAATTCACTGCAGAGGAATTATGGACCAACTTGATAACTGTGGCATCTAGCATAGAGAAGTGACTTCATAAACAAAAGAGGATTTAATTTCCTTTCCAGTGTGAAACAACTAAAATATATACTTTGGTATCAAGAGAAATAAAGTTAACATGCCATAAGGGAAAGATAAATATGAATCTAGATTTTATCTGGACTAAGACAAGTTGAGAATGAAATCATAGGTAAATATTCTATACTAGTCTGACAGTAACATTATTTGGAAAGTAAGATTGAAAAAATGTAATGGAAATCAAGAATCAAAACCAGATTCACTGCATACTAGATGAAAACCTTAACCACTTGGCTACCATGTCAGTTGAACTACAGGCCGAGTATAATATGCCTGTGACTCCGAAAATTTCCGAAGAAACTTATTTAGCCACTTTCTTTCTAAATGAAGGTTGTGACATAATGGAACAGTAGATGGAGACAGAGTATGTTTGGTTGAAGTGGGGATACAGAACTACCTCAGTGGTCCAGTTCTTTAAGAGGTTTGTGGAATATTTTCCATTTATGAAGGCATTTCACACAAAATGAGTGTTTGGTTGGTGGCCTACAATTTCCACCCATCCTTTCTCTCTATTTCCTGACAATACCAATTACTATGACATTATCTTATCATTTCAAGTTGCTTCCATAATAAAATACAATAATTTACACATCAAAAATATTAATTAAAGACCAGAACACAAAATGCCTAATGATGAAGTTTTTAGTTATATAAAATACCTCAAAATTAATGTAAGCAAATCCTTTCCCTATTCCAGTCTTCCTATCACGGATGATTCGAACATCTAAAATATTTCCACACTGCTCAAACAATTTCCATAGTTCATCTTCTTCAGCAGCTGTTTCATTGTGAAAA
This sequence comes from Eucriotettix oculatus, assembly GCA_034510155.1. Lineage (NCBI taxonomy): Eukaryota > Metazoa > Arthropoda > Insecta > Orthoptera > Tetrigidae > Eucriotettix > Eucriotettix oculatus. The sequence goes on along the minus strand of CM067376.1, from coordinate 129,386,480 downwards.
TTGTAACAAACAATACAATTACATTAGTCAACATTATACTTATATAAATTGTACACTAAAGACAAAGTGATTATAACTTACAAAATGGAACATTTCCAACAAAGATTGCTTTTCTCTGATCATGTGTACGGGTCTCCACAGCTTTATCCACCATTATATGGTGATCTGCCACTATCATTCCATTTGCTTCCAATGCTAATGTAACACTTTCAGGAGAAGTGAAACAGACAAAAGCACAAATATTGGATCTTTCTGGATGGAATTTACTTTTAATAATGGCAACTTTCTTGGGAACTCTAGGATCTGCTAAAGGAGCACATCGCAAGCGAACAGATTCAATTTCACCATATTTCTTAAAAAGTTTTTCTATTTTTGAAGGCTTCATTTTGTTGGGAAGGTTTTTAATAAATATAGTCCTAGACTCTTTCTCAGGATCTAATGGAATTTTACTTTTTTTCTTAATACGTTTTTGTGCATTCACAGAATTGGTTTGCTCCTGTAAAATATTTTCTGACTTCACTACAGTTTCTACAGGTAATGAACTTGTGTCAGGATTATTTCCACTCCTAAAATATCAAATTCACAAACAAAAAATAATTAGAACTTTTCTTCAAGAAATAGTAACAAGAAAAGTCAACTGCGAAAATAAAACAAATATGTAAAATAAACTACTATAAGAAACAATGAGCAGTGAAGCAATTGTTAAATAAAAAACTATCAAACTTATTAATAAATTATTGTAAATGAACAATTTTTTTCTTGAAGGCTAATACTTAAATGTTAACATTCTCATAAAACATTTGGTGATGCTTCAATATTAATAGTATTTAATGGACAAACAAAATTGCTTGCACATATGTTAGGCTTACACTAGGTTTCCCCTAGATCTCGTCAGGTGCACAAAAACATCTGTAACTACACTATAAACAACCCATAACAGGGTTATAATCTACAGGATTCACATTATGTTTATTAAGAATACAGCAATAAATTTTGCTAAGATTGTTTGTACAAGTTACATTTCAATACTTAATACACCATATTTGATTTCAGGATCTAATGCAGTAATACTATTCCTATAAAAACTATGGTTATTTTCATAGATATGTTATGGAACTAAATGTTGCAGGTTTGCTTTAAATTTGAAACATGTTCTAAGAGTTTTTAATGTCCTATTGGATTGTCTTTAGAAGACTAAAGTTTGTTATATAGAAGATATTTAATCATCAAAACTACAATTTTTTTATTTTAATAACTGGACATTATGTAAAGCTCCTAGTAAATCAGATTAAAGATAATATTCTGGCTGGAACAACCATTACCATAAATTGTTTGAATAACTGAATTTAACAAAGTGTGAAATCCATGATGGGTGACAAGGTATACTTGGACAGTTGAACAATTTTAAAGACCTATCAACAATACACAGACTTCATGTTGGATAAACTATGCTAATGTACATTTAAAAATGTATTTTCCATAATCAACAATGGAAATTTAAAGTATATAAATTTAATTCAGTACTTACTGTTTTCTTGATTTTTTATGTGGTGGTTCATTTAAGTCCTGATTAATAAACCGTTTTCTTCCTTTATTTACTTTCTTCCCAGAGTTTCTAGATACCACATTGTCATTAACAACTTGCTTAAGTTTAGGTACATTGTCACTTACAACTTGCTTAAGTTTAGGTACACTGTCACTTACAACTTGCTTAAGTTTAGGTTTCTTAAATTCTTGAAACACAACAGATTTTGTTTTAACCTGAGTACCTGATATCAAGTTGGACAGGCTTCCAATTTTATATTCCATTTTTAGCTCTGAAAATACAGGAAAGTTTAAGACCACAGAATAAACCTTGTTTAAAATAAACTACATATTTATAAAGATCTCATTATTCCATATTAATAATTTCCTTGTACAAACAAATGAAACTCCAAACTTAGGCTCATTAAAATAAATTAACAAAATGCTTATATATATATATATATATACACAAGTCAATATATAGAGGAGGATTAGAACTAGTCAACTGCTTCATTAATTGTTTGTACATTAGTATTTCCATACCAAATGGGCTAAACGAGAGTTTGGACACCCCACCTCTACGTCATACTCCTCTCTGAGCAATCCAAGCCCCAAAAACGAATAGTAACATCACAAATAAAAGTAGTATCAGCTGAGAACAGTTTGCACTAATAATTTTACGATTAACAATTGCAATTACATCAATATTTACCAACAGAAAAATGGAAGTGACATGGAGCTTTCAACATCAATTTATGAGGAAAGTTTAAGTAAAACTACAGTCACTACAAAATTTACAAATAATGTGCAATGCATGTATCAGAGAATACAAATTCATCTTGATGCTGTTGCAATTTTAGATAAATCTCCAGAATTGGGAATTACTTATTCTGTATTTCAAGTTAACAGATTTGAACTCAACTACAGCAGAATTACCTACATAATAATTCATTACAAAGGCAATGAATTACATCCACAAATATAGAACACAATTTTGCAGTAATGTATCAACCTAAGTCAACAGCAAATTATTTAAATGTTTAAGAAACTATGAAATGTGTACTGAGAAAAATGTTCGTAATTGGAAAAATAACGTTAAAATGCATGTGTTGGATGACGGTAAGAAAGTTAACATGTAACTTAATCTTCAAAAGGTACTTTGATAATTTTACCTTATTGAAAGAAGCGTCCTGCATTAATAAACGTGCACCATCCCAAAAAGAAATGTCCAAAACAATACGTAGGTACATAAACCACCGAAAAAACCATTTGTTACAATCGTAGTTCGACTAATAAAATATTTTTTCCACTGTGAACCAGCTTTAAGTAAAATAAGAGCTGCTAGTCCCAAAAGCGCAAAAAGATAAAATGCAAAACCATATAACCCGGTAAAGCCTAATAACCCAGCAGTCCCTCCCGAAAGAGCTGCCATAGACGTCCTACAGTACTCTACTACGACAGCGTTGTTTCTTCTGGCAGCTTCACTGTAAGCTACTATTTCTCCCGTTTTCTCCAATTTCGTTCTTACTCGTCCAACGGCCATAACTACATAAAATTTGCGTAAACAGTTACAAATGAAATTATTACAGTCTAATACAAAATCGATTTGATTAAATTAACTTGGTTACGTACACCGTCTATTAACCAAAGAATATAAACGAAAGGAACTACATGGAAAAATACATGCGGGTAAAGATATTTATATGTTTCAATCAAAAGAATTTAACTTGAAAGAATAATTTCTATAGTTCTTAATAGTAAGCGAATAATTTATTGTGCAGAAATGAATAGGATAGGAATAGAAACTTCAAGGATGTGAAGTTGATAAAGTAACCGTTTCGAATTTGATAAGGAATTAAGCACATTAAAGAAAGTAATAGATATCGGTCGCGAAAACCGTGAGGTATTTGAAAAGTTTTGTAAAAGTATATACATACAATATATTGCGCATAATTTTCACTATAACATTACACCATGAAGCATCATTGCATATATTTGAAGGTTTCGAAGAATTGTGTCAGTTTTTCCGAACAGAGGCACGAGAAGTCTTTGGAAACTGAACCTCTGATTTGATTTAACTTTAGTTGGTTTCTTCTACCACACACGGGAAGTTATGTGTCTTTTCATATCATCAATATGTTAAAGCGCAGTTTCAGACAAAGAATGCCAATTTTAACTCAATAAAACTAGCAACAAATAACTGTGAAATAACTGAAGTTGAATGTACAAAATTTTAGGTATATCCATGGACAATAAATTAAACTGGAAGGATCATATTAATATTCTCCTACGAAAACTAGGTTCGGCAACGTTTGCTCTTAGAATTATGTCAAGTTGTAGTGATCCTAACATAAGAAAATTAGTTTATTTTGCATATTTCCACTCTATAATGACATGGTATAATATTCTGGGGCAATGCATCAGGGAAAGATAAAATATCTCAACTTCAAAAAAAGGCTGTCAGAATATTATGTCATGTCTCATCGAAAACATCTTGAAGGGGACTTGTCAAGACAACTGGAATACTGACACTCACTTGCCAGCACATTCAACCACTCATGTCATTTGTAACCTCTTCACACTTAACTCAGATACCAGAAGTAAAAACAATTTACACAAGGAAGGGAAGTCTCTAACCGTAATACAAAAGGGTGTACATTACAATGCTATTAGCATATTTAATTAACTTCCCACCTCCATTAAACAATTAAAAATAAATCCAAACCAGTTCAAATATAAACTAACTTCTTACTTAGCCACTCCTTCTACTCTGTTGAAGAATTTATGGAGTTAAGTATATCTTCGTATAGACCTTACCACAGTACTTAACCGACACACTAGTATAAGATATTAGCAATATTTATCGACTACAAATTATATATCTTGCCTTCTCTGTAGTACTTAATCATTTCTTATTGTAAAGTAAACATAATCATATGAATATAAATGGTAACATAGAGTTAATAACAATTTATGTACAATCTCAAACTTGTTCCACATCCCTGCAGTTTTATTTCTATAAAGTGTCAAATCTAAAGACTTGCAGTCATAGCTGAGGGGTATCAAGCTGGACTGCAGAAATGTAGACTCGGTTCAAGTCCCACCCGACGCAACCATTTTTTTGTTTACTTTATTTACTTTGTACGCCTTTAACTTCTAGTATTTCCTGTTTCGAGAATGTTCTACTTCTTTAATATTCAATGTATGTATAAATTGGACTGGATTCCAAATCGCAGTCAGTGTTACGCAGTACGAGCTTTGTACAGCACTTCGCCGTTGAATGAACGCATATAACCTCTACGTGATTCTGTTATAGAATCTCTCGATCCCTGAGAAACGTGACAATAGGATCAATGGAATATGATTTAATACTAATACTAAGGCTAAGACAAATTTGGTATTTTATCAAACTATTGACAGTAAATCTGTTTCAGCATTAAAAGCCGAAAGCATTAGAAAAAATATATAATGAAAATGAAACCCTACAAATCGGCTAGGTCAGTTGGAATTTTGGGGGTAATGTTAGAAACGCGTATCTAACATGTTTCATTGAAATTTCACCTAATAATTCGGACGTCCCTAATAATTAGAGGGAAGCAATAATCATACCCATTTTTAGAAACGTGTATAAGTATCGTCCGTAGTGTGCAAGCAGCTCGATAAACTATTTTCTGATTATCTACGTAACCACTGAGAGGAAATGGGGAAATGACCTAGTCATTCCTGTGAGTGATTGTTAGTAGAAGTTTACCAAATGCTCTCAAACGCGATCGACAAAGGAAGTAGAATAGATGCTGTTGTGATCGATTTTTCGAAAGCGTTCGATTTTGTTCTTCATAATCTTCTACTTGAAAAATTAAGAATAAGACGAGTAATAGCTTGGATTTGTTTTTTTCTTAAGAGTTGAAAACTCAGAGTTGACCACCTCCAATTTCAATTAACCTTAGACAGCATGTAGCACCTGAACTCAAACTTGTCAAAAGGAAAAATAAAAATTCGAGATTGGCTTATTTATTCTCCCATGAAAAGAAGGGCATATTGTTTATTTTGTAAATTTTCATATGAGCGGATTCGGGAAGCATGTGCGCGGGAAGGGGTGGACTATTGAGTTATTGTTTGTTTTGGATTTCGACTTCACATTTCCAACAATTGCTCGGGACTTAATTATCGGCGAGTATTACTTTATTATTATTATAATATGTGATTAAGATTCCGAGGGAGGGGGGTTAGGAATTATTGTTTCGGCCCTGAATATATGATTTCATCATCCAAACTACTATGAGAAAGTAGTTATTGATAGTCCTGCACATAAAGTAGTAGTTTAATGTGATGAAGTAATAGATACATAAAATTCACAACGCATTTATCTGATTGATCGTGCATGGACATACCGAGTGGATAATGCAAGACAGTAAAATTTCATGAGGTAGGACTTCTCAAATAATGCCTAAGTAACATTTTTTAAAAACATAATTAGTAGTAACTTCAAATTGAAAAAAAAGTTTTACAGTATATCAAATTACGAACATTAAATTAAAATAATTTTGGATTGCTTTGATATATACGTTCAAAAATAAATTGTAGCAGGATGTGGAACTTAGGCAACACTTTCAGTTAGATATTCTGATCGCGAATCTAGGCACAACTTTTCTCTCAACTAATAAAAGCTAAATGTTTAAGGGTACGAAAAAAAGTTAAAACCTTTCGAGATATGCATGTTTTGTGCATATTTATCTATGGAACAGGCTGAAATATGATGAAATATATTTATTGATTAGTAATGTTAAACAAAATTGGAGTTTAGATTCTCAATGGAGAAAGAAAATATATTATCAGTTCTTGCAGCATGGTTATCGACAAGCGTGAAAAACGAAAGTAGTAGTAATGGGATATTTCTTTGATGCCTAGAAAGAACATTATGTGCTAATAAACTCTTTAATCTTAAATCTTCGTAAGAATCAATAAGTACATATCCAACTTAAGATAC